>OY744519.1:124694345-124876845 GCA_963556195.1 Sepiola atlantica | reverse complement strand
TATCTATCTATCTATCTATCTATCTATCTATCTATCTATCTATCTACCCATCTATCTACCCATCTATCTATCTATCTATCTATCTATCTATCTATCTATCTATCTATCTATCTATCTATTTAAAATTCCCTTTAAAAAAGAGCATCTTGCAAAGCTTCTAACTAAAGCAATATTGCAAAGTCCCCTCCCCCTAGTCGAATACTCTACGGAGACTGACTATCTTCCTTAAATGAATAATAAGAATATTTCTCTTTCTCCGTCATATAGCTGTCTAAGTGGCCGTGGGAGCAATAACGTCGGATAGAATTCAAAGGTAGTTTTAGTCCGGTGTTCGAAACCTGCGTAATACAGTTATATCTCGCCACACTAATGAGTCTTGGTAAATATAAAGCATATATATGTGTGGATATTAGAAATAAATATAACATGAAGAACAAATACACGTATTAGAATCATCTGATGAATCATCCACAGCGTGAAATCTATAGTCATGACTGATTAAAAAAGATAGTACTTCATTCAATTACACACACACACACACACACACACACATATATATATATATATTATTTCTGTTTTACACAGTGCCAGGTCGAACTACCATCTCAATATTCTTGAGGCGTTAGTCATTAACAACTATCGACCTAGCCTGTGTAGACAAAAGATTTTGAAACATCAGTTGGAGATCTTTAATGATTCAAAGCCACCTTAACGTTGAGAGATTTAATTTTTTTTTTTTTTTTTTTTTTTTTTCCCTTCTCATTCGTTTCCTCCAACTGAAATAAGTTTTATTTTATTTTATTTATTTATTTATTTTTTCTCCCCCCTTCATTTCTCATTCGACTTTTAGTTTTTAATTTACCATTCTGACGTTTCCTCTTGGTCCATCGTTAGCCAACATTTTCGTTGGATTTTTGGAAAACCAATTATTTTCCAAAGTGACCAAGCCGGCTTTCTACACACGTTACGTTGATGACACTTTTGCTTGTTTTCCCTCTCGGAGTGATGCTGAACAGTTTCTTCTTCTTCTTTGTGACTTGCATCCATCGTTGCAATTCACTATGGAGGTCGAGGATTGTGGTTCCTTACCATTCCTCGATGTTTTAGTGTCTAAATCTGGTTTATCATTTGAAACCTGTGTGTATAGAAAACCAACATTTACAGGCCTTTATCTAAATTGGTTTTCCTTCGCCCCAAGAGCAAGAAAAATAAATCTTATTGGTACTCTCACTCATCGAGCTCTTATGATTTGTTCACCAACACGACTCGATGCAGAACTTGGTGAGATTACTAATATTTTTCTTGCCAATGGATATCCCATCAATACTATAAAAGGCACCATTGCACGTAAAGTTGCTTTATTTAATGGTGGTAAATTTATTGGCCCGTCACGTTGCCCTATTTATTTGAAACTCCCTTGGTTGGGTTCTGACGGCCTTGACATTGTTGAAAGGATTTCTTCTTCTACTCAACGCTGTTTTCCGGCAACCATGTTGAGGGTAGTTTACACGACTCGAACCTTTTTCTCTTCTTTTCGTAAGGATGTTTTGCCAGCCATTCAAAAGAATTCTGTAGTTTATAAATTCATGTGTCAGTGTGGAGCTGACTACGTTGGCAAGACATCCCAAAGATTAGAATTTAGAATATCCCAACACATACCACGTGATATTCGCCTACACAAGGTTTCGAGATCATCCGGGAACTTCCAGGCACAGGAATCAGCCATCGGTAATCACCTCGTTAGTACAAATAGTTGTTCTGACAGGTATTCCGATGGGTGGTTTTCTGTTTTACACAGTGCCAGGTCGAACTACCATCTCAATATTCTTGAGGCGTTAGTCATTAACAACTATCGACCTAGCCTGTGTAGACAAAAGATTTTGAAACATCAGTTGGAGATCTTTAATGATTCAAAGCCACCTTAACGTTGAGAGATTTAATTTTTTTTTTCCCTTCTCATTCGTTTCCTCCAACTGAAATAAGTTTTATTTATTTATTTATTTATTTTTTTTTTTTTTTTCTCCCCCCTTCATTTCTCATTCGACTTTTAGTTTTTAATTTACCATTCTGACATTTCCTCTCAGAGGGTCAGACGACAAGGCCTTAAGGTAATTTTAACAATTTTCCTTATTTTTTTTTTTCTCCCCCCACTCGTCTGTTTCATTGATTTTAATAATGCTTCCTCTTAAATTAATCCTACCATTCTGTTGTACACGTAATTTACTTACACATATATATATATATATATATATATATATATATATATATATATATATATATATATATATATATATATATGTGTGTGTGTGTGTGTGTTAATGTGTGTGAAATCAGCCGGTGGAAAATGCTAAGCACATAAGTGAGTGAAATCTTTTTATCATTTTCAAAATCTCTGTCCATTGAATACTTGACGAAGGAAAAAGTTTTACGAAAATTATTCTATTGAATATCTTAACGAAAATTGTCTATTAGTCAGGCGCAAAGGTACTAGCGCTGGTACACCTCAAAGACACCCAGTGCTTGGCCTTGTTTCCTGACTAGGACAATGAACGCCGTCTCTCTTTCTCTCTATCTGGGCAACTTGGGGACATTTTTTCGTCACTAAGTCTAGCATAACTAGTCTGCGTCGCTCTTGTGTTGATGGTACAGATTAGACAGCTTCGCCTCCTCCCTTGAGACAAACATTCACAAGTATCCGGGGCCTTAGAACCAAAATCAATGACGTAGAAACCTTTCTTCTAGTAAACTCCACAGATATCCTAGCACTAAGTGAAACAAACTTACAATCCTCAATCTACTCACACCATTTTGACATGACTGATTACCTCCCACTCTACCGTGAAGACTCTGACAAACATATGCACGAGCTAGGATTTTATGTTCGGAACACCCTCCCCTTAACAAGAGAACATAGACTAGAATCAGATGATCAAGCCTACATGTGTTTTAGATTAACCTTACAGCACAGCGTTAGTTACTTATATTTCTTATACCGTTCTCCTTCGACCCAGGACTGTCCCCTGCTTAACTTTGTCTCTGGAAGCATAGATACCGTACTCTCACTCACACGCGAGTGTCCAAATACATGTATTTAGGGATTTGAATGCACATCAACGTGACTGGCTTGGATTCTCCAGCTATACAGACGCAGCTGGTAATTCCACATATACTTTCTTTATACCGCATCCCCTTTCACAGACTGTCATTTTCCCGACCCGCCTTCCTGATTGTGTTGACCAACAAGCTTAATTTCTCAAGGCTTGTCTGACGAATGCCCATAGCCCACTCGGGAATGCTGATCACCTTGTGGTAATGATTGATATCACCCTAAAATCTTGTCCCAAAGCTGATGAGCCGTTACTTAAAACGACGAGATACTATATGCACGCTGATTTTTATTCCATCAGAAGTCACACCAGACGCCTCATGAAGTTAAACGTTTTCTCTCCCTGCTGATCAGTGCGCAAATGAGGTAACCGAATGGGTCATAGCAGGCATTAAATCACATTCTAACAATTCGGCCGCCATAAGTAAACTACGAATAGATAGAAATTTATAGCGTCAAGAAAAAATTGTAAGACTGTATACCTTTTCTTTGCTTAAGCTATCACAGAGATGACCAGTAAACTCATTCAGTCATAGAACCTAGGTACTCATAATTTCTGGAAAATCTACAATAGTATAATGAACAATGAGCAATCAACAATTCCCCTGCTATCCAACCACAATGATGTCGTTTGCACGGCAACTGACAAGGGGGCACTACTTGCCCAGCGTTTCGCCTTAAACTGCACTTTGGACTCCGCAAACCACATCCGCCCAAATCTCCCATACGGACTAAAGCCACACTTGATGACCTGACAATCACCCCATCTCATGTACGGGACATCATAAAATACATTGACACCTCCAAATCACCTGAGTCTGATCTTATACCAGTAATAGTAATAAAGAAATGCCTTGCTGAACTGTCCTCTGCCCTCTTAAAACTGTACAACGAATGCCTCTGTGGTACCAGTCTTAAATAATTCAAGAGATAGAACTGACTCTCAAAATCATCGCTCTATCAGTCTAATCGCGCTCTTCGCTAACATCTTTGAATCCTTAATCAATCTAGCGATAGTCCGCCATCTGGTTAATGCTAAACTTCTACTTCACTATCCACCAGTCTCTCCCTCTTAAACAAGGTCAAAAAAAAATAGTCGCTAATCTAAAAGGTCTCTTACTATCCACCAAGCTCAAGCTTCTGTCCTATGCTTATTTTGCAAGTACTTCAATGGAATGTGCTCCAATGAACTTGCTGCTCTCGACGTAAATACACTCGATCAACCCGACAATCAACTAAATCCCATCCATTCACTGTGAAGGTCCCCAGATGCCTGAAAGCCTTCTACTCCAATAGCTTGTTTCCTCGAGCTGCCAACCTTTGAAACTCCTACCCTGTTCCCGGTTTCCCCGAGTGTAATGACATGCTGAAATCTCAAACTAATGTAAACAAGCATCTAGCTGCACAGCGCCCAATTTAGGATGACTCCCAAAACTTTCACCATAATTCTCAGTAGCCCCTTACGTCTACAGTGGCAACTTGCCTTGTTTGGGCTGAACTAAGTTAAAACAAAAATGAACTCTATCTCTCTCTCCTTCTCTTTATATATATATATATATATATATATATATATATATATATATATATATATATATATATATATTTGCATTCTAATGATCACTCGAAATCAATCTAAAACTATAATTTTCATTTGCTCTTATAATTACCTTATTTCAGTATTTCTGAACAGATCTCGATCCACCGAGAAAATAAGAAAATGGCGACGCTATGTAATACACAAATCAGAAAAGACAGACATCTTTGTTTTTCCCTTCCTCTCTTTCTTTAATCTCTTTTTCTCTCTTCCTTTTCTCTCTGTTTACATCGAATATTGATCAACCGGTGAATCTCTAAAAATTGTATTTCATTAAATTTGTTACCCGCTTTTTTTTGACAGTGAGAGAACTTCTGAATGTGGGGGTAAAAGATCCCCATTGCCTTCCTTTATTTATTATTAATCAAAAATGAAATATCGCTCGATGGGAAACACATTTTTTATTTTTCTAGAATACAAGCTAATATTTGCCTTATATGACTGGCGAAAGCGATTACATTATCGACGTTTCTTTAAGAAATCTATTAACGTCAATGAAATGGGTGTAAACTGTCTATACTTTATACATAAGATTATGTATTAGTAAAAGTCAACTGGTAGATTTACATCGTTCTATGAAGATAAAGCAAAGAGAAAACTGCGACTGTTTTCATTGGCTGAATTATTCATTAAAGTTAATGTCCCAGAGTCAAAGATAAGAGTCTGTGTATGATTTGGCAAAATAATAAACAGAAGAAAGAGAAAGAAACACCACCCTCTTGCTGTGCTATTTTCAATAGTTGCCCTTGTCGTAAGTGGGCGCTAAGATGACGAAGTCAATCAGAGTTGTTATAAATCTATAAGCGAAAGGCGACCGTCAATAAGGGGGGGGGGGCTCATCCGGTTAAATATAGCCGGAGGTTTTGTCAGCAAAAAAAAAAACCAATAAAAAACAAAGTTAAGTAGTCGAATGTTTTCCCTTCTTTTTTTGTAATATCGGTTTTTGCTATATTAATTTCACAATCAGAAATGGCGTCTTGCCGAAACTTAATAGATAACGGAATTTTTTAAATCTCAATAATTCATTTGTCCAAGACGTTGCTGACCCCTTCTTTGTTGAAAGACCATGGACACCCTCTGAAAAGTTGGTGCGCAATGAGATATTTACAGTGAAGCAAGGGTTTTCGGCAATGCCCTACCGCACTTCTGGTATGGCATCGCTTGATTCAGTGCCAATAAGACATCCAGGACAACCCGAAAGAAACGCTGGAATTGTTTTTTTAGCATTGGATAGTTTCACTACCAAGGCTTTAGGGTTCAGTCTATCCTATTATTTCATCCATAGCTAGGGGTATTGAGTTATCTTCTCGGTTGTGAGTTAATTATTTCACACGTGATCAGCATTTATTTGGTACAAAATAATCATAAGATAAGATCGATGATTCAGATTTCCGCTAAATTCAGGAACATTGGCCGAGATTAAGGAAGTCGTTCTCGTGCATCTATTTATATATCGCACCCGGGACCGGCTGACTGGTCAGGAGAGCCAACTTGAACCCTCTTGTCCTGTCGAAGTGTAACGCCAAAGAGAAAGAGAGAGAGAGAGAGAGAGAGAGAGAGAGATAGATAGATAGAGAGAGATAGAGAGAGAAAGAGAGAGAGAGAGAGAGAATCTCAGTTCTTGTAGTATGACCTCGCAGTGACAGATGATTCAATCAAATCTCGCTATATCCGCGTCACCACTTCATAACATATCAGAGAGAGGAGAGAAACAGTTACCTATTAAACTATTCTGTAGTTAGATGAGATTTTCATGTATAGTGATGTAGTAAAGGAAATAATCCGTTTCTCACTCCAAATAGATTCACTAGTCATCTCTCTAGTTCCTCCTCAGAAATGAAAGACGCAACTACTTGTTTTGTATAAGATAACGAATTTTTATAAGAATAGACCACATAATAATATGACATATCTTTTACATTTTGTTTACCTGGTTATCAAACTAGTACCTGTTCATTGTGTACATCAGACAAAATGTTGCGGTTCTCTGACGTTTTCTCTGGCTCTTTGCTGGGTTCTCGTTGCTAAGTTCTCGTTGCGTAGTTCTCGTTGCGTAGTTCTCGTTGCGTAGTTCTCGTTGTGTAGTTCTCGTTGCGTAGTTCTCTTTTTTTGGTGAGATCTTTTATCGTAACGTGATGAAACGACTCCGTACAACTCCGCTCCCCTTGATACAGTACACACTAGGATCAACGTTACTTACAATCTCTTATCTGACAAAAACCGCCATTCCGATGTGATGTTGACGTAAACATTGACATCGTAAGAGATTCGACGAAGAAACTCCCTGTTTATGAATTGTGAAAACAACTTCCTGCGAAATCCGGTTAGAAATTCGATTTCTTTTTAAAACACGTGCTCGATTTTATTTTAGAAACATGTGCATTTCGAACAGATTGAATTCGATTGGATTGGAAGCGAATTTGGCATTCAACTAATTGAAGACGGATGAAGGGTCGCCCGACAATTATTAATCTTCAAATTGGAGAAATATAAAAGAAAAACAATGTATGAAAATTTGTCTTAAATCTCCAACCATGATCTGTAGAGAATAATAAACAATGCAGTAAGTTGAAATCTTATATATTTAATTATTTTTGTTTTTATTTCTCAAAAACTTACACACACACACACACACACACGCCCCTGTCTATCTATCTATCCTCCCCCTCTTCTCTCTCTCTTTATATATATATATATATATATATATATATATATATATATATATATATATATATATATATATATAGGGACATTTAAGTTAAAAAACAAATACAATTGCGATATTCCCAGGCGAATACAATACAAAAATTATTTATTAATAAATCAGATCTTATGAATACCCAGAATATATTAAATACCGCAAATAAAAATAAGCTCAATGGTTAACATGTTATGTAAATCAGAGTTTTCATGTTATAATATGACATAATTAATTAAAATTTTAAATCTTGTAATCATGCTCCGAAAATCAACACTAAACAATATTTATCCATATGTGCACGCGTTTCAGAAAAAACAACATTTTCTTATCACTATTACATCAGAGTAAAGCTTGAAAACCTTAAAGATTTTCATCATCAGCATATAGACTTTACCAATTTAAATTCAGATAATTTGCAGTGGATATATTCGCAATCAGTTTGAGAACAAAAAATGTCCGGATAGAGGGTCATATAAAACAGTTTTTTCAATAATGAAGATAGGCAAAACACATGAATTTATATGGTTATAATATTGCTCCTGCCCCATTATTTGAATTAAAATGTTCTTGTAAAAACGTTTGAATTCAAACACTTGTTTCTGTCCATTATTTGAATTAAAATGTTCTTGTAAAACGTTTGAATTCAAACAATTGTTTCTCCCCATTATTTGAATTAAAATGTTATTTTGCATAAAATTCGGAACATTCCCTAAATTATTATTATATTTTGAGCTCTAGTGCATACAATCGAGCTATTATTTCAACTTTTGTGTCAATTTAAAGGAATTGATAAAATATATTATAATTCGGTAGGATATAAAATTTATGACATAATTAATTAAAATTCTAAATATTATGATCAAGCCCCGAAAATCAACACTTAATGTTTATCCATATGTACGCGCGTTTCAAAAAGTCATTTTCTTATCACTATTACCGAGTAAAGCTTGAATACCATTTTGATTTTTCTCATCAGCATATAGACTTTATCAATTTCAAGTTCAGATAATTTGCAGTGGATATATTTGCAATCAGTTCAAGAATAAAATAATGCCCGGATGGATGGACCAAATAAAACATTTTTTAATAATAAAGATAGGCAGAACACATACAATTAACATGGAAATAAAAATAAAAACATTTCAGGGTGGGATCTATTTAAAGAGCAACGATTAGCTCTAAATCTGTTTATAATTGATTGTTTAGCCGTATCACAGTTCTTCAGTGTGACTAGACAAGCAAGCGCTTTAGTCAGTATCGAAACTCGACTGCTTTTTGACAGTCGACGCTACTAATCTTTAGACTATGAGCAGCAAGTCCTGTGTAAGTAAATCTTAATGATTCTGTAAACACTATTAGCCACAATGGAGTAAAGTGTTGAATTCATTTTTACAGATAGATTTGTATTATCATTAATGGTAACTCGCGATTTAACAAACAACAGTGTTCGATATTAGCTTTAAGGCATAACTCATTGGGTAAAACTAATTCGAGCTCCCGGCCATTACAATCTTTACATTGAGATATCACTTACATTCAATCAGTGTCGTATGATAGCGCAGGAGTAGAGGCGCCGACTGTCAGTCCGATGGTTGAGTTTCAATCCCGGCTTGAGGCACTAACTGGTCTAGCCGCACTGATAATGCTCCCTTTCTTGGGTAAGGATATCTCCAACTGCCATTAGCTTTAAGACATAGCTCATTAGGTAAAACTTAACGATGTTTACATTACGATATCACTTACATTCAGTCAGTGTCGTATGATAGCGCAGGGGTAGAGGCGCCGACTATCAGCTCGACGCTTGAGCCGCACTGAAGCGGAACAGTCTGTATGTGGATGACTATATATATATATATATATATATATATATATATGCATACATAAGAAATGGCATATTGAATACTGTTATGGCAACCTACTAAAATATGTCCGCGTGTATAGACATAAATAGACTGTTATTCTCCCCTTTCGGTTGGCTGCATTGGTAGAGGTTCAGACTTGAAAGTTAAAAGTAATTTGGGTCTGGGGTTCGAATTGTGTGACCGGCAGAACAATCATCCTCCACACTGAAGATCCCCGAAAAAGGATAATAATTAATATATATATATTTTTTTCAGATAGATACTTACATTATTAAATAACATATTACTTATATATATTTGTGTTAGTTTTTACTTCAACAGTGCTCAATATACCAGTAGAGTTTAATAGTAGTATAAAATATACTTATGAAAAGTAGTTACACGGAAACGTTTTCGCTTCATTCGCGACGAAAATCATCAGGTTTTATATGTGTGTGTGCGTGTGTGTGTGTGTTTGCGTGTGTGTGTAAGTGTGTTTGAGTGCCTAAAATACTTTACTTTAATGCTCACTTGACTGAAGTCTATGAATATCCTAATGCAATATTTGAAGGTTCCGTCTAGCTCTATTCAAAATGTTAAAGAATGAACTTATTAAAAATGGCGCTATTCTAAAAAAATAATGGCGCCATTTCGTAAAAAAATGAAACAATGATGGCGCCTTCAAATTTCTCGATTGTCAAAATTGTCAAGATGTGATTCTTAAACCTTCCATTAAAAATAGAATTTAGAATATTTTCAATAGAATTTGGATTATATTCAATAATATTTAATCTAGTTCAGATCGAACATTTTACAACTTTCGTTCAGGTAAATATTGTTGTAAAATGTTCCAATTCTTATATTGTTGGTGTGGGTGCGGTTGAAAGCAATCGAAGACGTTATCTATTCATATATTTCGCTGTGTTGATGGCCGTCGCCCGGTCGTCTAATCGTAGATAAGTTTAAACCGCTGAAGAAGCTAAAATATACAAATGATTGAACAAAAGCTTTTTTGGGGGCGAATGAAACTGAACATTTAATATGGAATTAATAAAAAAAACTTCTCGATGTTTTATGGCTGGAAGTCTGTTTAGTTATTGGATCTCATATCAATCGACACAGTGAGTTTGAAAGAAAACAGATTTTTAAAATTCCTGTTTAAGAACCCATTTTTATACGTTTCATCGACTCGCTTCCTGGTTGTTATCTTGTTAAAAAAAACCTAACTCTAACCCTATTATGATCGATGACATCGTGCGATTCACAGTGATCTCTTTTTGTCTCATAATTTTCAGGAATCTAATCGTCTAGAACCACAAGAATTTTTTCTATCGCAGTGCGTCTTTGAACGTTCTAAAGACATTCGCACGCTAATTAAACATTATATTATGCTAAATAAATTCACCAACCTCCAATATACAACACACTATATGGTAACTACCCTTTGAAATGATGAATTGTAGTATATTACTGATACTTATTGTAACTATTACGGCCTATCTATGCTAATACGCATAACTGCTATCATCTATCTATCTATCTATCTATCTATCTATCTATCTATCTATCTATCTATCTATCTATCTATCTATATTCTTACCTACATTAAGTCATGATAGTGTGATTAATCGTTCTGTGACCAAGCTGTATTGAAAAGATCCACAAACGTTTTCAGCTGACGCAACTCAGTTGGTAACTGATCGGTTGCCAATTGTTCTCTGCCTTTCTCCGAGAAAACGTTGCCTTAACCTATGAGTAGGGTTTTCCGTTGTGCAGTACCTATGCTGGAATACAGGTTCACAGACAAAAATCAGAAACACATTTTTGCTTTTAAACAATATATTTTATTATAACTTAACTGACATTGTGGATTCATTTCCTAACCGATAAGATAGGTTTAAAACCACAAACTCTGCATCCTTTTCTGTTCAATTCCATTCAGGTACTGGGTTTCTCAGGAATATCACTCATCCAAAAACACCTCACATCACATGACCAGTGCTGAGACTCACACTTAACCTTTTAAAATGTCATAATCAAAACCGATCTTTCAATATTCTTTTGTTTTGATAATTCAACCCAAATTATCCAAAACTCATTAGTGATACATTTGCCCCCCCACCCCCACCCCGCTATCAACACGAGATATGACACCTAAAAATATTTTAAAATGAAATTAATATTGCAAGTCAGCTTTTGACATCAATGACGACGTCTCATACGTCCGTAACCAAAATATTGTCATGCTCAGCGTCTTGTAACAGCATCACCGACCCGCTCGTTCGTCTGCACCGTCTTTACAGAAAGTGTAAATGAAAAAACAACCAGGTTGCAACACGAAGAAAACCGAACTTCTAATGTAGTGTTGACCGTCGACAAAAGAAGAAGAAATACAACTATCAGTCATGGAGAGGAGAGATGTTGCGTTGGACTCCTGGTCTCGGCAAATTCAGCCATGTGTAAAGTTGCGCCGATCTCAAAGAAAACGAGGAAAAAATCGCACACCAACAACGACATCATCACTTACCTCTTGGAGAGAAGGTCATCTTTAGCCTTTGTTCGAGCATGATGGTATCATGATAAAAAACACCGGTTTCTGGTGAGCCACGTAATCAGTTTAGGGGTAGACTTTTTTTGTGTCAGCCAGCCTGGTAACACCTTCCCTTCCTATTGGGATCTTAAAGGGCTTATTTCTTAGCTAACCTGTTTGATGTCCAGGGGATTGAATGCTGGTGGTTGGGTTTCTTTCAGGCTTGTTTTTTCTTGAAGTGATCTTACCTTTCTCTCCCTTTTTATTATTATTATGTATTTTTACAAATCCACAAAACAAACACCTAACTATTTCCTATAGTAACATCAGAGGTCTCAGGTCAAACTTTCCTGATGTCCAGTCCTTTCTCTTGGGCAAATCTCCTCACATTATCGCGCTTTGTGAGACTCATGTGGATGCTTCTATTCATAGCAACGATATAATGTGGATGGTTATTCGCCACTTGTTCGCATACACTCATCCGCACATTTGCATGATCTTACTCTTTTTCTTCGCAAGGATCTCCCCATTGCACGTGTCCCCAGCCTTGAATCTAATGGGTGTCTTTTATTTGTGAGGTTGTCTTTGCTACACTCTACTTGATATTTGTTCTTTATGTACAGTTCCCCTTCAAACAATGACTGTTGTTGATGCTATATTCAGTAGTATTGACGATACATTACAAATTCCTCCGTCAAGCTCCATCTTTATCTTTGGTGCCTGGACCCCTCACTCTAAACGTACAGATCTAGCTGGTGAAATATGTCTTAACTTTTCCCTGTCTCATGACTCGTCCCCACACATTTTCCTGATAATGATATTCATCAACCATCCTTAATTGATAATTTTCTCACTTCTGTTCCTGAATCATTTTCGTTTTCCTCTTCTCCTCCATTGGGTTCTTCTGATCATGCTGTTATTAATGTTGAGGTTGATTCTTCAGTAAAGTCTTATATTGATCGCCCCTTCTATAGGAAAACGTTGAACTACAGGAAGGCTGATTGGTAAGGGCTTCGCAGCTTCATATGTGACATTCCATGGAGTTCTATCTTTGGTATGTCTCCGAATGATGATGATAAGGAGGTTACTGACTGACTTCTTGTTGGAATTGATTCTTCATTCCTCATAGTAAGTTTCAAACCAAATCTTATTCTCCTCCATTGTTTTCATCTCTTTGTGCTTTTACCATTATCCATCGTAGCCATTACTTTAATCAGTATTGTTGGGATTGTTCTGGGACTTAGACAATCCTACAGAAAAGCTAACAATGCCTGCAAGAGAGCAATCTCTGAGGCTAAGTCTAGCTATTCCCAAAGGATTCGTGACTCTATCTCATCTCAAAGGGTTGGCTCTCGTGATTTTTGGAGAATCTACAATAGTGTTATTAATAGTGGCAAGTCTGCTATTCCTGTTCCTTTTAATCGTCTTCAGGTTATTTCATCTTCTAAGGATGAAGCTGATCTCTTTGCTCGTTTTTTTTTGCTGACAATTCTTCTCTTGATGATTCGAGTGCTGTTCTTTCCAATTTTCCTTTGAAAACTGATCAGTTTCTTGATTCTGTTATTATCATTTTAAAGATGGGCGCTAGTGTTCTTTCTGATCTTGACCGGTCTAAAGCTTCCAGTCCTTATTGAATTCCTTTTGCTGTTCTCAAGCGTTGTTCTCATGAACTTTCTGCTATCCTCTCTAAATTACTCAATCTCTATTTGTCTCAGTCCTGTTTCCCTTCTTGTTGGACGGTGTCCTCTGTTGTCACTTTCTTGAAAAATGCCGGTGATCGGTCTGACCCAACTAAGTATTGTCCTGTTAGTCTCCTCTCTGTTATTAGCAAGGTTGGTCAACGGCAAGCCTGTTCATTTTCTGAAAAGTCTGGTCTTCTTTAGTAATGTTTAGTATGACTTTCATGGTTTTCGTTCAACTGTTGATGTTTTAACTGTTGTAATTGAGCAGATTTGTCAGCTTATAGATTATTCAGGAAAGGATAGAGCCATTGTGTTTGACATTTCGAATGCGTTCGACAGAGTGTGGCATTCTGGTCTCCTATAACAACTTCAGGGTTATGGTATTGGTGGTGAGGTTCTTGACATTATCGTCTTTTTTCTGATCGAAGCTAACTTTGGATGGTGTCTCTTCATTCTCTTTTCCTATCGATTGTGGTGTTCCTCGGGGCTCTATTCTAGACCCAACACTGTTACTTTTCTATAGAAATAATCTTCCAGGGAATATTATTCAGCAAATTAACATCTATGCTGATGATACCACTTTCTATTATGATGTTGCTTCTCGCCAATCTCTCTTGGATTAGTCGAAATATGCAGCTGATGTAGAAGTTGACCTAGGTTAAGTTGTGGATTTGGGTACGAAATGGCTTGTTTCGTTTAGTACTGTTAAGACTCAGCTCGTGTCTTTAAATTGTAGGCGTGCCCAATTTCTTCCTGAGATTTTCATGTATGGCTCTGCTCTTCAGGAGAAATCGACATTGAAACTTCTTGACCGTTCTCTCTGACCAAACCTTTCTTCACAGTTCATACATTAGATCCATTGCTATTTCTGCTTCTCGTAAAGTCGGTGCTCTCTATTGCTTCAAACACTTTCTTGCACCTGAGGCTATTCTCTATCTCTATAAATATACTATCAAACCATGTATGGAGTACTGTTGTCATATTTGGGCTTGTGAATCTCTGTCCTATTTGAGTATTCTTGATAAAGTGCAACAACGTATCTGTAATTTGATTGCCCCCATATTCTTTTTCTCTGCACCATTTCTCTCACAGGCGTGATGTTGATAGTCTCAGTGTTTTCTATAAATACTATTATGGTATGTGTTCTTCAGAATTGTCTGAACTATTCCCTGCTTCTTTTGTTCCAGCTCGTTTGATTCGTTGCTCTTGTCGTCTCCGTCAATTCGATGTTTTGATACCTCATTGTAATACAGCTTCCGTTTCTAGTAGTGTCTTTCCAAGAACTGCAGGCTTGTGGAACTCTCTTACTGCTGACTGTTTTCTTCCTACCTATAGCCTTGGAATTTGCTAAGACTAAGATCAATAGACATTTTCTGTCTTTGCGATAATCATATTTATTCTTGTTAGATCCTTACATCAAGTGGCTTCATGCCTTGTCTGGAGCGATTTCTATAAAAAATGATCGAGGCACATAAGATAAGGCCAAAAATATGGGGGAAATATAGTGTCAGTTATATTTTATTCTATTGTGGGCGTATATATTTGTAAATCTATACGCACACGCACACGCGTTCGCGCATACATACACTAAAATATTCTTCCATCAAGACGAACGGATATTTTAGCCATAACCCGGGAGCTCTGTGGCATGCTTTAGTTTAGGGCAGTTAGCAGTTGTCTTTTCGGGACAAATTGGCAAGTAGGTATTTTTTTGCAGTTAAGACACATTATGAAAACTTCAGACCTGATATTTAGACAAATGGTTCGCGAAGTTGAACATATTTTTACTATATAAGTAATACGCAGGTTATGTTTTTTGGCATGTCGAGTGTATGAATCCTGGTGCTTCAGTATATCTCCTTCGATCGCGTATGGATTATTTTGATAATTTAATACCCAAGCGCACCCAGCGAACGCCGTCGTTGTCTTTTATCAGAATGTTTGAAATATGAGTTCAGTGCGTAAACCAGTTGTTTAAAGCTTTCTTGTGCCATCCCGACGTAGACTTCATTGTTTGATTTTGGTTTGGTGCGCGCAAGTTTAACCTCGTAGAGAACAGGTTGCACCCTCCCCAGATTATAATTGCCTCCGGTCTTGCCGGAACATTCAGGTGTGACTGGGGGTTTAGGCTATGCAGTGGTTTTAGTTTCATAGTGTTTCGTAGGATTGGGTAGTTTTAACAGAGTTCTTATTAAATAATTTTTAAAGGCTATATTGTAGAGGGGAGTCTTTATTTAACAGTTATAACGACGTATATTTCTTCTGGCGTTACGTAAAACTGTGGACAACTCATGAAAGATAAAAAATTCAACATTAAACCTAAACTAAACCTCTAACGCTCTTTTATTCAACAAGTTCTTTTGGAAACAATCGTTCGTTATTAGAAAAAAATAATCCAATGCGAAATAAAGAAAAGCTGAGTTGAACTTTAGGGAATAATGCCGTAATCGATTGAAATAAATGTTTAATACATTTTGAAGGCGCTCAACCAAAAAAGAAGGAAATAAAGGATACAATTGATTTTTAAAAAATTCTATAGTTCCCACAAGAGCACTAAAGAATTTACAAAGTCTTTCTGTCGACATAAAGACACTTTTCTGAAAGAAATAGAAACGGATTCTAAAATCTTCAGATAATTTGAAGAATTTATCATTTGGAAGACGTTTATTATTTAATTAATTACAGAGAGTAGATTTTCACCCAATAGCAACAAAATAGGATTACTTGCCTCTCAATGAGGACAAAGTTAGGCACAAGGTCACTGGCGTGTACATTCCCCAATAATGTAGTACATAACTGGGGTTTTCCACAGGAGAAATAAAGAGAATGTTCAATTACGTATGTAAGAGCATCATATATTTTTTTAAATAACACCATACATTGGACATTGATAACTGCGGTTTCATAGAAATACTGGAAATTCAGTTTATTTAGGCTAAATAATACAATCTAGAACCGTTCTAGGTTATTCAACATATTCAATTGTTCTCCCTCCCTCTCTCTTCCTCTCTCTCTCTCTCTCTCTCTCTCTCTCTATATATATATATATATATATATATATATATATATATATAATCTGCACTGAATATTGCGTAAGCATGAAACATCGATGTCTGTAGGTAATAAATAATTAATATTTATTTATAAATATTATTATGTAGCCCCCTTTACTAAGGCTGGGCACTCTGAGTGAATTTAATAACAAGCAATACTACTAGCTTTTTGCGAGATCCATCACGATTTGTTGTTGTTGTCGATCACTCTTCGCCGTTTGCTGTGAATACTCGCCGACTTGGTATTTACAAAGTTACATTCCTCCTAAAATTTCCTAGCTAATTTCTGGTGGCCAACTGGTAACTCCCCTGACTGCGAATCAGTGGCGATTTGTAGTCGGAGTTCGCGCCCGTCGACCGTCGGGAATTAGCTTCCTGCACTGAAGATTGCGTAAGCATGAAACATGTCTGTAGGTAATAAATAATTAATGTTATTTATATATATATATATTGGTCAAGCGATGCTAAGCACACATAAACAAACTTACTAGTTATAAATTCGACTGAATATATAACCTCCTTGGCGGAAGTAAACATATATAATATTTCGGCATGAATACACTTAACGACTGTTTTCATGCCGTAAAAGCCTAAAAAACAACCAACCATCTTAACATATACTCAAGCGCTATGATAAGTCACATTGAGTATTGTAGCCAGGGAGGTTATGTTTTCACTCGAGTTTGTAACTCTTTGTTTGTTTGCTTGTGTATATCCTGGATTGGTAGTAATATTGTTGCCCGCCACAAAGGTCAGGGATGATGATGCTCTTGCATACTATTTTCTCGGGAAGCTAATCTATCCAGGAATAATTACTTTATTTATACTTTCATTTTAACTACTGGTCATTGATTTGATAAACAATGAATGTTAAATATTCGGGTGTGCGAGTTAGCTAGTACTCCTCTTAGCTAGTACACATATTAGCGGTTAAAGTATGAGATAAGAAATGTTATAGACAAGAGAACAACGATTACTGTCAATCTAGAATCGTGAGAAAGAAAGCAAGGATACAAAGTGATGTCATATATATGAAGGCGAGCGAATACTCCAGAGTCTTGATTTAAGTGATTAAGAGTAGACAAGTATTAATATGAGCTAACGAACTTATAATTTAAAAAGCTGTATGCTTATTAATCTCTCTCTCTCTCTCTCTCTCTCTCTCTCTCTCTCTCTCTCTCTTTCTCTCGTCTGTCTATGATCCGATAACAACTCTGGGACTAAAACGGCTGGAATTAATTAATTGTAATTTGATTAGGAAAGTGCAACTCAATAAATCTATCGTTTTCTCAACCTGATGTTTACAGAATTATTAACTGTTTGCATTTATGAGAAAAGAATATCTGAAAGCTTAGATTCTACAAAAACTATGGACAGGACTGTGTAGTGAATGTGCCATCAGTCATAGAGTAGCAGCTGAAACACGGTATTGTTTTGCTGAATACTAAGATTTGTATAAGATTTTTTTTCCTGAAAGCCGCTCCAGACAAGGCTTGAATCCACTTGAAACAAGAAGCTAAACAGAACAAAAGATGATTACCGCAAAGACAGGAGATGCCGATTGACCTTAGCCTTGAAAAGATCAAGGCTATAGGTTCGAAGAAAAATAGTCAGCAAAAAGAAAGTTCCACAGGTCTGCAGTTCTTGAAAAGAAGCTACTGGAATAGGAAGCTGTACTATAACGAGGTATCAGAACAGCTAATTGATGAAGACCACTAGACCAACGAGTCAAACGAGCTCGAACAAAGGAAGCAGGGAATACATCGGACAATTCTGAAGATACAGGTCATAGTAGTACTTATAGAAGAAGCTAAGACAAGCAACATCACGCCCGTGTGAGCGAGGTCGAAGAGAATAAAAAGGGACTAAATTATTATGGCACAACTTCGGTGGAGGATTAGGTGTATAAACGCAACTATCTACCAGGACCTTACATACAATTTCTTCATTAAAATGTCTGTCGCATCTAACATACAACATATACTATTTCTCAAGCCACATTAAGCTAAGTAATCAGATATTTACACTCATACGGGAGACACAGGTAATCACAATAGTCCATGAGCAGTCAATCATCCCTAATAATTACACTTGGAAAATAATCATGTCACCTCTTATTTTTCATTGCTCACAGGTTCATTGGTAATGCCTAACAGTCACCCATCAATGGATTTAATCGAATCGTTTATTTACAGATTGTGTTGCATATGTGAGTAAGGCTGAGCGCGAGTTGGATCCATGCTTAGACTCGACTCTCGTCTGATGATGACGATGATGATAATCGCTCTCTAGTCATTTAGACGTTGATTAATTCTTCCAGACATCCATCATGAATGAGAACTACGCGCATGTTGACCTGAAGCAAACGCTTATTAAAGAAACAACAATTCTTTTTTTACGGTTCACAGGTTTATTCATATTTTCGGAAAACGAAATAAGTGAATCGTAGCTGTTTAAGTATTTCCAACACTGCCCCCTGATAGGGCTTGGAAGGGGACGTGCCTTTCTACAGTCGAGTTACGTTAACTTAGTGCAAAGAGAAAGATAGAGAGAGAGAGAGAGAGAGAGAGAGAGAGAGAGAAAATTTGTTTCAACCTTTTGTGACGTAATTTCTTACAATTCGGTCGCCCACATTGTACATTAGCCGGGTGAAAGGTGGACAGCTCGTATTCCCTCTAATTATGTTATGAGTCGTGACGAACATAATCCTAACTGTCATTGGGGTGGAGGGAAGGAAAATGGGTCGATCCTCTCATTATACAACAATTGTTTATTTAGTAAATATACCCCTACAAACCAAATTATCCCATAAAGCTTCCCTATACAAAAATATGTAATGTTTCGACATAACATGATTAACGAAGAGTTGATATGCCGTGAAATCCAACAATCGACTTATCACGACATTGCATCTGCTATATAATTTAATTAGCCGATTATAGATTTCGAACTTCGGATGCTAGATTTCGATGCTTCAACTTTCTATTGGCAGACGAAGCCTTTCTCTGATACAGATCATAATTCTTGGCTTTTTTCTCACCCCGTCTCCAAGGTGAGGAGGGTTGGGAATGTTTTGCGCGCCCAGTGTTAGTTGGCAAGTTTGCGATGATCATTTTCGGAAGTTGTCTGCAGTGGGGTTCTTTGGTGGCCGTTTTGCGTACCCACAGCACGCAGCCAACAGAGGCCATAAAACACTTTCGAGTGTTGAGTCAAAAGAGAAATATTGTTATTCTCGCAGCGGGTTTTATGGACATCCTCGTTCTAGAGAGAGCCAAACACCGACGTCTCCCGATATAGACAAACGTGTCGGAAAGAAAGTTTCTATGAAAGGCGTTGCTGTCTTTTTGAGAGAAAGAGAGAGAAAGAAAGAAAGAAAGAAAAAGGAAGAGAGAGAAAATAATAAAAGTGGTGAGAGTGTATTAAAGAGAGAAAGAGAGAGAGAGAGGGGGGAGAGAGGAAGAGAACGATATATATATATATATATATATATAGAGAGAGAGAGAGAGAGGGGGGGGAGAAGGGGTAGAAAGATGCGTTAGGGAAATTAAATATAGAGTAAAAGGAATCAGAAAGGGAGAAAACAGTAAATCACACACACACACAGACATATATATATATATATATATATATATATATATATATATATATATATATATATATATATGTCTGTGTGTGTGTGTGTGAGAGTATTTTTTATTTATATTTAGAATTTTATAACATAAAGTAATTATAATAGCTCAATAGTGTAAGGCCATAGCTGTTCTATATTAAATATTTCTTTATGTAATTTTATACGATATCAATGTTATAAAAGAACAGATTCACGGGATTAGATAAAACCTGTTTTTTTCATTCAGCATACAGTGTAAGCGGAAACAATTGTATGCTGAATAAAAAACAAGTTTTATTAAATCACGTGAATGTGTCCTTTATAACACTGATATGGTATAAAAGTACATAAAAATATTGAATATATATATATATATATATATATATATATATATATATATATATATATATATATGTGTGTGTGTGTTTTAATTTTCTTATCTTTCCGTTTATGATAGAGATGGGGCATCCTACTGAATGCCAGACATTCACCGTCTATTTCAGATACTCCAGCCTAGAGATCTTTTTAAGATTCTAACAGTCTCTTTAGGTGCAATTATTTGTATTTCTCTTGCCCTCGGTTCACCGTGGATATACTCGCCAAATAACTTTTAAAATTCTTTTTCATTAGTCCTGTTGCTCCTATAATTACTGGGATGATGGAGATTTTCCTAAGAATATGGCTGCATTTTTTATAAGGGTTCTCTCTTTTTCTGTTATATATATTTCTATCTGGGAAACAAGCGATCGTAGGCGGGAAACCGGTGTATTTTTTTTCTTCGGGGAGGGTAGATTCTTGAATCTTATTGGCTAGGATTTCATTGGATGTTTGGCTCCATTTTTTTTCAAACTTTGAGTATTGGTAGCAAAACAATAGCACCTTCTTTTGTGCAACAGTCCATGGTTGGGCTTTTAAGTCTCTTATATTTCTTTTTTTTGTTGCTGCATTTGATGGAGATAGGGGGCAGGACCTTTTGTCTTAAGGTCTGATGGTTGATCCTGGTTGGCCTCTTTCATGGCTGGAGCACCATTTCCAGAGGCAGGAAGGTTCACATCATTGCTTACATCTTCCCGCCTGGTGTATCAACGGGTAGATGGGCCATTTTTATCCTGGGTGCCGGCCTGCCAGTATTTTTTTCGTTTTTATTCATAGTTTTCATCATTCATTTTCTCATTGTTAACGGCTTCTAATTCTTTATTCGAAGCTGCCCTCTATTAATAGAGCGGATGCGCCCGTCCCCAATTCGGTGGACGTGCTGGATGGCTTGAGGAGACAGCACACCATTTTTTAAAAATATTTGGTCAGGGTTTACTTCAAATAAAAAGTATCCTTATTTCAGAGTCTCTGAAAATCCCTTGTACCGAAGACACCCGAGGGTGCTGTCTCGTAAGCATTCAAGTCCTTGTGTGTGTGAAAAAAGTGGAAATGTCTATACCATGCAACAGCTGATGACTCATCTTTAAGTATCGAAACATTTTCTAAAAGTGGAACTAAAATAGAGTTTAATAAGAAATTATCAAAACCCATGAGCAAAAAAACCCAAAAAGGTAAGGTGGAGAAATGAGAGAAAAGCAAAGAATATATTGTGATAAAATGTAATATATATAAATAATTAAATTAAATGAAATATATAAATAAAATATATATATATATATATATATATATATATATATATATATATATATATATATATATATATATACATATACATTTGTTTTTGTCTTATTTCTCAACGCTAACATATTTCCATTTCTTGCATTGTGATAGCTTTCTAATACTTCTCTATATACGTATTACACGCAATTATTCAAGCAAACTACCTCTCCTTATCTATCTATCTATCTATCTATCTATCTATCTATCTATCTATCTATCTATCTATCTATCTATCTATCTATCTATCTATCTATTTCTCTCGCTCTCTCTCTCTCTCTCTCTCTATATATATATATATATATATATATATATATATATATGATTATTTCTATTTATACAGACATGTACAAAATTTACGACACTGTTATCAATCAACAGCTATTATAAACTGAGATTTCATCAGGCAGAGTTAGAATCCGGTCGTATTTGGGAAGAATCCTTTGGATTGCTATCCTGTGGATGTTTACCTTTCCTGGATTATATATATATATATATATATATATATATATATATATATATATATATATATATATATATATATATATATATAAAAGTATAATCTCACCCACAGATTTGACACTACTTAATTTTCATAATTTCTAATGAGAATCTTATCTTAATCTCACTGTAAGGGTATATTTCGATAAATAAAACGAAATATCAACCATGCACATAAGTGTGATGACATTTATTCGCATTTGTCAACTCATATATATATATATATATATATATATATATATATATATATATATATATATATATATATATATATATGAATGAAGTACGTATTTTTTCAAAATCAGTCATGTTAAAGAAAGTCAATTCAAATATTTTAACTTAGTTGTATCATAAGGAGACAAAATGGTCGGCTCAACAAATATCTGAATTGTTTGTGACGAGTGTGCCGTTAGAGTTTACCCCCCTGCGATTTTGAAAACAATAAAATTACATGAAACCAAAGAGTATACCTTTTATTTTTTAAATATAAAATGTATGTGAAGAATTTTGATATATTTAGTACATAATACAACCCCGTATACCTGTCTCTCTCTCTGTTTCTCTCCTTTACCATCTCTTTTTCTCTCTCTTTATCGCCGTCTATATACGTAAATGTCTGTCTTTCTCTTTCTCCATCTCTCTTTCTCTGTCTCTCTATATGTATGTATACACACACCCATATATATATATATATATATATATATATATATATATATATATATATATATATATAACAAAGGAGATCACCTCTGTGTCTGTATGCATCTTTATCCATAAGAAACGAAACCATACTAGAGAGTCTACCTTAAATATAAGTGTATTCATATGTGCAATTTGCATGTGAACATAATAGAAATAGTTTTGCGTCTCTAGCTGCCTCTTAAAAGTAGCTACTGACACTTCTCTAACATGTTACACAATACAATAATTCTATTCATAAGCGTTAATTTAAGAGCATTAACATATTGATCAGTGGGTAAGATATCTGGCTGACAACAAGGTTGCTGTTAAAGTAAACTCTTCTTAATATGATGTTGCATATGGTGCTATATTACACTAGAACCCGGGCAACGCCGGGTAACCTTGTTAGTTTCTAATAACGGTAGAATCTTTAAGTTTTAACTGTAACCATACTTTTGTCCCACCCCGTATGTATAGATAGATGAATAGATAGAACAAGCTGTATCTATCCTTTGTTGCTCGGATGTAGAAAATTATTGCGTAAAACCACATTAACTAGGTTTTTATTTTATTTTCGCAAATGTTCTGCCGTATTTAAAAGTACTAACAAAGCTTTGACTGAATTCGCTTTCCCTTCTTCTTCTCTTTTTTATTTCTTCTGATCTCTACCTTTCTTTAGATTTGGAAGTTCGTTTGATCTTGAAGTTATTGAAGAAACTGTATTAAAAAAATCATTTAGAAATATTTTTTACAAGCAAACGGAAGGGACTATTAGGAAAGGAAGCCAGAGTTAACTCCCTTGTTTTAAAATATATCTGCCTGCAGGATAGAAAACTGACCGGATAAAGTATATTATGGAAGGAAAGGAATCAAATGACATTTTATTGTTCGTAATAATATACTGAACTGATCAGCAAGGCAAATTGACGAATCAAAACTAAATATTGATTTATCAAATTAATTACTATGGATGACAAACTCCAAATATCCAACAAGATAACTTTATATATTGGATTAAAAAAGGCGTATGTTCACACTTAGGGTCGTATATGTCTTTATACACTTGAATGCAAGTCTGAATTAATTTAGAAAGCGAGATCTAACGGTGCTTTTTATGATGGCAGCTTTCCGCTCGTACGGCGTAAGAAGATTCTAAAATATGTGATTTATTTTTCTATTCGAAAACTATTAATATTATTTATTTTCTTTAAAAGTTTTTCTTTATTTCGGTTTTAAATTATTATTAATATTTATTTTCTTTAAAAAGTTTTCTTTATTTCGGTTTTAAATTATTATTAATATTTATTTTATTTAAAAGTTTTCCTTATTTTTGATTAAAATTAGTATATATATATCTTCTTAAATTTTCTTTTTCCTTATTTGTGTTAAAAATTATGATTAATATTATTTATTTTGAATTAATAGTTTTCCTTATTTGTGTTTAAAATTATTATTAATATTATTTATTTTAAAGTGTTCACTATTTGTGTTAAAATTTTTTACTATTTATTTTCTTTAACATTTTTCTTATTTATATTTTAAATGATTATAAAAATTACTTATTTTATTTTATTTTTTCTTATTTGTGTTTAAAATTATTATTAATACGATTTATTTTATTTAAAAAATTCCTTATTTGTGTTTCAAAATTTAATTATTTATTTAAAGAAAATTCTGATTTGTATTATATGTAAATTTAGATTGAATATTTAAATATTTTTCTTTTTTCGTTATTTTTTCTTTATTTTTTGCTTTATTAATTTACGTTTTAATTACTTACTTTGATTAATCAGGACTTAAATAACAACACAAACATGTATTTATATGCATACATTTGATTACAAATGTTTGTTTTTTGTTTAACAATTTAATTTGGTTTTTGAATCGATATTAGTTTATATGTTTTTATAATTTTTTTTGCATGCATATTTAGTGCTGAATACAAGTAAAGCTTAGTAGTATAAACATATGCTTATGGCAAGTAAGCTACACAGAAATTCTTTTATTATACAGGGTGTTTCAAAAGTCTTGGGAACATTACAAATGCGTATATCTCATGATCTATTCCAGGTAGAAAAATGAAACTGGTGCCATTTTAAAGCTTGCTTAATCAAGTTTTTGGTCATACTAATGATTTTCGTGTTATCTTTCCAGGTGCAGTAATGGCGTTCTCTAAACAAGACAAGGCATTTTGCGTCCTCCAATTTGCAAAGACTGAATCGTGGACATGTGTTCAGCGTGCATTTCGCAGGAAATTTAAAAAAGAAGCCCCTGAAAAGAAATCCATTGTCAGATGGCATGCTAAATTTGTGAAAGATGGGTGTTTGTGCCCAAGTAAGCGAACAGGTCGCCCTTCAACTTCAGAAGATGCAGTTGAGCAAGTTCGGACAGCCTTTCAGCGGAGCCCCCGTAAATCAGTGAGAAGAGCCAGCAGGGAACTTCAGCTTGCTCCAGCAACTGTCTGGCGTGTCTTAAGGAAACGACTGCAAATGGTACCTTACAAGCTCAAGTTGGTCCAAAAGTTGAAGGACACTGATAAGCCACTTCGCCGTGACTTTTGCATTGCAATGCAAGAGAAGTTGGAAGATAACGGCTTTGATGACCGAATTGTTTTTAGCGATGAGGCGACCTTCCATCTGAATGGCAAAGTTAACAAGCATAACACTCGCATATGGGGTACTGAGAATCCTCATGAACTTCTTGAGCACGAGCGAGATTCACCAAAAGTGAACGTGTTTTGTGCAATTTCCAAGAAAGGTGTCTATGGACCGTTCTTCTTTGAAGAGGCAACTATCACTGGTGAATCCTATCTCAACATGCTGGAAGACTGGTTAATGGCTCAGTTGGAACAAGTAGAATCTGATGACTTCATTTTTCAACAAGATGGTGCACCACCACACTGGAGTCTTAGAGTAAGGAAGTTTCTTAACACAAGGCTGCCTGGTAGATGGATTGGGAGATCTGGGCGAGGTGATGACGTTCTCATGCCCTGGCCTCCTAGGTCTCCAGATCTTACCCCGTGTGACTTTTTCCTTTGGGGCTTTGTCAAGCAACAAGTCTATGTGCCGCCCCTTCCAAGAGATATTGACGAACTAAAGGCTCGAGTAACGGCAGTTGTGGAAACCATTGACGTCAAGATGCTGGAACGCGTTTGGCAGGAAATGGACTATCGACTAGATGTCTGCCGTGTGACGAATGGTGCTCATATTGAGCAACTTTGAAGATTCCCCACAAAACTTGAAACTTTAACCTTTCCAACGGTACCAATTTCATTTTTCAACTCCTAATAGTTTTTGAGTTATTAAAAATCGTTATGTTCCCAAGACTTTTGAAACACCCTGTATATTATAATTAGGTATGTACACATGTTCGAAAGAGTAATATTTCTAATTAAATTGTATAATATCCCCCAAACAAACCCAGCATGGAAACGATCATATTACCGGCCATAGACGGATATAATTTTAAACGGACATAACACTCGATCCCACCGACGTCTCTTCATTTCTTCCATCTTTCGCCATAAAAATGTAAAAACAAAAACAAAAACTAAGAAAAAAATGAGTAATGAATAACACGTCCGAATCTTACGGATTTTTATTTATGGCTGGCGGTGTCAGCGTCGGTAATTTACACAGCCTCTCTCCAGACATATTACCAGCATCCATATTCGTTTTCTCTTAACGTTTTTCGAAAGTTATAGCAAGCATGCCTTCTACTATGTTCATCCTAAGCCTTCTTTTTTGTTATCGTAATGTAAATATGTGTACCATGGTTAGCCCCATTTTTTTACTGGGAGCCACGTTATAGAAGACGAAATAGGGAAAGACTTACTTGTTTTTCAGTTGGAGAATTATCCCCGCGTTTTTTGTAGCATCTTTCCCTCGCAATTTTGGTTTGCCATTGAAGACCCGAAAACACACAAAAAGAATATTCTATCGCCCACTTTATTTTGAGGTTACAAAGTTTTCTCATACTCTTCTATTTACCGTATGTGGAGGTAGAGCTCTTAGCCCTCAACCGTGAGAGCCATCTCGAAGACATCTTCACGAATCAGTCACAAAACCAGCTCTGACGTTTTTCTATTTGTTAGCTATTCAATTGTTTGTGTTTTTCTATCCATTCACTTGTTTATTTCTCTACATACCTAACTAGCCTAGAAAGCACATTTATCTATGTTATGGTGTAAGCTGATCTACCTATTTCAAGAAAAAATTGGCTTACCCAGATACAATAAATACAGTTACGTCCCCACAATCATGACGCGTACTCCTGTAACATATTTGTAAATACACTTTTGTTAATTATACCACCATGTTTGTTTTGACTATTACCGGCCCTGCAAGGCCACAACAGTTTGATTTTCAAATCTCACAACATCATGTTCGCATTCCATCAACGCAATCGTCACAAAATCCCAAAACTTAACCTCGCACACATTTCATCGCAATTAGTATCATCCCCACTTACTTCAACTCACTAGGGCAATCCCGTTACATATATCAATCGAGTTATAGTATGCTTCTATAGAGACGGATGTGTAAGAATAGGATTAGTATGATAACTTTCAACGTCGAGTTAAAGATTAGATGGAGTGACATTTTCAATTTAAGATTAAAAGAAGGCTACGCGCCATGGCATAGTAGGCGGATGTGGCAAATTCGTACCGAGAATCGTGTTAGATTAAACATAGATTAAACATAATTCTCTAGAGAACATATAAAAAGAGAAGTAACTTTGTGATCTTTGTGATTTGAAGGGTAGAGTTATGTCCCCTGAATTCCATATAGAGACGATTTTGGATTAACACGTGTTAGAGACCTCACTCCAAGACGTTTTGGACTAAGAAGTAATTATTTCTTTCACTTGTACATGGAAGAATAAATTTTAATTGTTGAGTTATACTGGAGTTGTCTTCAATTCCCTTTTTATATTCGTCCTATATTTCACAAATACTACAGATTACACATCAGATCGGATCTCTTATCGTGTGAACCACCAGAGAACGCGGTTGGGCTTTTGGATAGCTGCTTCCTCTTTCCCCTAAGGGAGAAACTGGGGGTTGTTTTATGTGTGGACATGTATACTTTGAAGAACAAATAAAACCTCAAACAGATGTTAAAGCTCTATTGTATTTTTTGATGGTTCTTTTTTGAAAACGTTCGTAAAAGCAGTTATGGAGAAGAAGAGAACAGCGATGGAAAAAAGAGGAGATGGAATCTTTTACTGCTACATCAGTATCGGAAACGGACCAGGTAACCTCGTCACCGCAGTGGACGAACCGTGGGAAGCGCGGAGAACGTACCGTGGGTGTCCTCAACAGCCCTTGCAATGCTACACTTTATCAAGGAGGTAAGTAGGGGCATTACTAAGCAATTACAATAAAAGCCTAGTGAAATATTGATGGATAGATAGATGTAGTGAAATCAGCGAGGATTCAGTGTGATAGCGCACTGATCTTAATACGAGTGGCCTATTTGTAATCTAATGCAGACCAGTGAGTGAATAGCCGACACAAATACGGTTGACCAGAACTTAGGCTGACAGAAACAAAGAACCGACGTTTATATGAAGCATAAATTAAGAAGCAAGAAGAGAACGACAAATATTGAGAGAAAAAAAAAGAGATAGATAGAGAGAGATAGAGAGAGAGAGAGAGAGAGACAGACAGAGAGACAGAGAGACCATCACGATGATTATGTAGAAAATTTTCTCTCCTAAACGCACACCCTATCGCTTGGGGCTGATACAATTTTGCTGTGTGTTTAATTTAGTATAAAAACATACCACTAGACGAATATGATCTTTAAGAGGAATGAATTGTCATAAAAATGCATCTAGGTGCTTGTATAAAGCTGATAGTCTACATAGACAAAGATTCACACACACACACACACACACACACACATATATATATATATATATATATATATATATATATATATATATATGAACAGCTCGAATGCAAAACGCGATAAATCCAATTGATCAAAATTGCGACATTCAACAATAAAAGGATTAATCTATTCAATCTAGACTCTGACTAAAAAATTATTTTAACTGAAAGCAAAAAAGAATTATGCCGGTCTCAGATTATGATTTTGGGAAGTGGTCGAGAGTCGAAATGCAACACTTTTTGTAATGTCGTTTATCGCGTTTTTAATATGTCGTTTATCGCGTTTTGCATACGAACTCTTCATATATATATATGCATTTATATATTTATCTGTATATATGTGTAAAAAATCAACGGAAAATCATAATCGCACAAGTGGGAGAAAAATAATAAATAAAAACTGAGAATGAAAAAACAACAAAACCTACAACTTACAATTTTGTGCCGAGTGTATTGGACAATTTTAGAGGCAAAGCATATATATATATATATATATATATATATATATATATATATATATATATATAGGTTTATTAAGTGCAAATATGTTTATAAAATGAACTTCAACCAATATTTTTAAAAATTGCTCAATACAAAGTAGAGGTTTATGAATAAAATTATATAGACATTAAATCAGCCTACACTAACTATTTGTGTTTCTGTACCAGGCGTACAGCATTCAGGGCTGTAAGGAAAATATCCCCACCTCAAAGTATAGTAGAATCGATATTGCTTAGTTAGTCCTTGCTTGTCCTCTAAGTTTCATTTATACTAAAATAAATGTGATGATTTTGGCTTGTTAGAAAATAAGACAGCAACATAAACTTAATAGATACGAGTTTGCTATATATTTGATTAATTTTTTTTAGAAAAGAAATTGCAAAACTATAGGAGTTATCTCCCTTTCTACTATCCGAGGTTCGTAAATGATAATACGAAGCAGAAATACTTTATATAAATAAAAGTTGGGGATTCTATTCCCTGAATTAACAATCCCAAGTGTAGTTGTTTCGTGGCTGGAGTTAATGGATAACGGTTTTTGAAAACATCAAAGGTGGACAGATAAGCGGAACTATGAAACTATATCTTTTTATTCTCCCAACATACATAGATGTTATGCCTATGAAAACCATTTGTTATTGAGATTATTGATTTTTAGTAGGAATTTAAGCTTTGTTTATTGGAGAAAAAATAGATTATAAACTGATTTGAAGCTAATCGTAGCTATTTACATGAATTCCATCCGGTAATGTGTTCTTTGACTGAATGTTAAGTTCACCTGTTTGGCCGGCCACTATCGAAAAATGTTGTATTTGATCCATACATTCCGACTTTGTTTTGTTCTTGAACTGGTTGCGAATATATCCACTGGAAAATATCTAAACCGAAATTGATAAAGAATGTTTGCTGAAAAAGAAAATCACAAATTCGTCAAATTTTACATGGTGATAATAATTTTCTGAAACACGTGTACACATGTAAAAATATTGTTGAGTGTTCAATTTTGGAGCATGATTACAAAATATTAATTATGTCATAAATTTTGTATTCTACTGAATTAAAAATATACGATATAAACAATTTTTCGGAGGAGAAAATGACCACAGTGCTCACTTACCGGAGTACAAAGAAATATATTTATTATTTAATATTATATTTACATATTGGATCGTGCTGTTGCATTTATCAATGACTTTCAAGTCACCCTTCGAACTGGAGCGTCTCCAGTATCCGTTTCAACCAGTTCCACACATTTACAAGGCCTTATCTTAGTTGAAATTATCAGTATCTAGCTGTCAGTTTTTCGAAGGTCTTCCAATGAACTCCCGGTTATAATCTGAAGGCAAAAAGGTTTACACCAGCGAACATCGGAACAAACTCGAATGCCGAGAGTTTATAGACTTTTTTCGAGTTTTGAAAGATTCCCTCGTAACTCTGATTCTTATTATTTTCCATGTTTTCGTGTGTTAAGTTTTTTTTCGTCTGCCCCTTTGTCTTTTGTACCTTAATTTAATAGCGTGCACACGCACACACACACACACACACACACACACACACACACACACACACACACACACACACACACACACACACACACACACACACACACACACACACACACACACACACACACACACACATACACACACACACACACACACACACACACACACATGAATTGTTGTAAAGTAGGTGTTAAAATTTATTTAATTTTGCAAACGAATTAGAACTTACACACATCACAATATGGTAGGGTTCTCCGATGTTCTCAAAACGACGCCCAGGCATTGCTCATAACGTGAAGCAATAGAATCGTATACACCAAGAAAACAATTTCTTTGGTATTTGTGCGCATTCACATTGAATTACTGCATTTAATTCGGCAATTATTCCACGTTTTATAGAGTATACTTTGTCTTTTAGATATTCCCATAAAATATCCAGCTTGTTAGGTCTGGTGAATGCAAGGAGTATTCAACAAAAGTCCTTCTCCCAATCAATCTTTTGGTAAGATCTCATCCATTTAAGATGTGATATTATGATGTTAGTATGAGAATGACGCACCTTACTGGAAATAAAACTCGCCATCTTCAAAGTCTTCTCTTATATTTGGCATGACAGACTGTTGCAGCAAGTTCAAGTAAACAAGACTCGCCACAGTAGCATAAACAAGAACGTCCAATTCATCCATTGCATGGTGTATGCGTGCATGTGCGTCGTTAACTAATTTCTGCATGAATATCCGTTTTTTGATTCATGATTTGCTGATAACACACATAAGCAAAAATGGTGATGTCGATCTCTCTATATATGAAGTTTGGTATGTGTATACGTTTTATATATGTTTATGTGGAGTAAACTCCGAAACAAATTAACCGATCATAAGCTGCTAGGGGTAAGGGTAGGTAATGTGCACTATATTTAGTTGTATGCAATAGCATAAAAAGGAACAGTTAAATTAATCCTCTTGATAATAAACTGCATTACACTATAATTCTTCGTCTATATGTTGGTCGACAGTAGCATATAGATTCTCAGCTCCCCAGTAGGAGCTATTCTGACGATTGAGTGAAGCTTTTTATTTAAATGTGGCCTCGTAACTTTACTCAATCTTTGTTGGAAAGAATGCATTTTCGGTAGATTGTTTAAAGCACAACTCACAAAACAACATTCATTGGCCAGGATCGTCGTTATTAGAAGCATAAACTAATTTTCTCCATCGACATCGTTTCATAAAGCGATGAACAGACTCTTTTGGGATGCCTACCTAACGACTAGGTTGCCGCAAATATTTTCTTGGACTTCCATGAAACGTTTTCAGTACTCGTTTTTATCCTTTGTGGGGCTTGTCGATGTCCGTGCTTCTCGCCGACTTTCTGAACAGTTCTATCGGCTTCAAGCTTGTCTCGAATTCAAATAAGTAGTGTTTTTCTTGCAACTTACTCCTAAATTATCATTGCATTTTATAATTCATTTCTTTTCTGTAAAGTTAAGTTGTGCGGTTATCATTAAAACCAGGATTTGAATTATTTCATTTAACAAAACAATATGTTGGTTATTATTGCATAACGAGTATACACCCTCTGTCAAAATATGACGGAAAAAATTAGGCTCCACTTATATCCATATTCATATAAAATAACGTCTCACTCGGTGAAGTTAAAAAATCAATTAGAAAGAAAGAAAACGTCTCAAACTGGAAAGTTTAAAAAAAGAAAAAAGAAAAAATAGAAAGAAGAAAGCAAAGGAAACGTATCTATGTGTATAGAAAAGAAGGAAAAACATCTGCGAATGGAAATCGAGTGAAGGTTTCTCTTCTGGTTAATTTTAAACGTTGGATTAACTATTTCCTTTCTTCCTTCTTCTACACATTTGAACTGGTTTCCCCCGGTAGTTTCTTACTCGTTAAAGTTTATGTGACGGGATGGATACATATTTATTAAATTATACAAATAAATACACATTGTTCTTTATTATAGAATGGAGGATTGTACCATTGTGTAATTGTTCAAAAAGTGTGTACATCTTTTTGAGACAACCTGTATGCATCCTAGTCTCAGCATACATTTATATCTTCTTCTCCCCAGAGATTAATAGATAGATTAAGCCATTATTAGATTGAGATAGATCGATAGAAAATGAAAAAAAAAGATCTAAAGAAAAAAGGAACAGATCACAGTGAATTCCTACTTGTGTATTTAAGTGTAAAAAGTAATTTTGGGTTTAAAAACGTCGAAAATTAAAAAAAATTCCTACACAAATGGAAACAATCGACATTTGCTTTTTTACATTTCATTGTTCGACGTATTTTTATGCCACCATTGATTCCTGAAAGAACCCGAATGAGCAGACGACAGCCATCTTCCTCACTTGCAGAGACCCACGTCAACCCATCAGTAAATAACAATTTCCAAAAAAATTTCCCTTTCTCTCTGACGTTAATATCCTTTCTTTTGATAGATTCCTGACGCCTGTATTCTAGAACGCTTCGATTTTTCCCAGATGCGAACCTACTGGGGAGCAGTCTGTCTCTTTCCCCGATTTTGTAATCAATGAATGATGGGAGGCATCTGATTGTTGCAGTCGGACGCCATGTTGAAATATATTTTGCCCTGTCACGCAGCGCCATCTTTTTTACTGCCGTTGACGGACGACATGATTTTTTGAGATATAAAAATTGTATAACTGGATGACATCGTTTTGGAAATTTATTCGTTACGTCGTCTTTTTTCTTCGAAGTTTCCGGTTTTTACTTTTATTTTCATTGTAACGCCACGACGTTTGTTCTTTTCGCTGTTGCATTTCTTCTTCTTCTTCTTCTTCTTCTTCTTCTTCTTCTTCTTCTTCTTCTTCTTCTTCTTTATATATATCCCTCATTATGCATCTCCTTCTTTGTTATTCATTTTTCTTCTTTTTCATTCGTTTTCTTCTTCTTTATTTATATTTTTCTTTTTCTTTTTCTTCTTCGTTAATCATCATCATCTTTTTCTTTCCCTTTTTCTTCTCCTTCTTCTTCTTTTTCTTCTTCTTCTTCTTCTGTTATTCATATTCTCTTTATTTATCTTCCATTTGTTATTCACTTTCTTCGTTATTCATCTTCTTTTTTTAATTCTTTTTAATCTTCTTTTTCTTTTTCTTTCTCATCTTCTTTGTTATTCATCATCATCCTCTTCTACTTTTTTCTTTGTCGTCATCATCATCATCATCATCATCATCATCATCATCATCATCATCATCATCATCATCATCATCATCATCATCATCATCATCATCTTTTCATTTTTCTTTGTCGTTATATATCTTTTATTTTCTTCGGTATTCATATTGTGAGCGAAACAACGCTCTGATTGGTCAAAGAAGATCATACTTTTTATTGGCGTTGGGAATTTAAAAATAAGCAATCAAGTAAGGTGGTCACTGAGAAATACGGATAATACCCCTGGCCATTATAGGATGCTCTTCCTCACAGCCAGCTGGAAAATAAAATAAACAGTGTAAAATCCACGTTCTTAACCTATGATACGGCTAGCCGAGCTGTGATGGTTGTTGAAGGGTGTTTATAAATAAATATTAGTAGTCGTCTACGTTGTTGGTAGTCATCAATCCATCCCAAACTAGCTTTGAATTGCGAAACAAGAAATTCCAAGCTGGCTACACACGGGGTGATCAAGTTTTAGCCATTAAGAAAATAACGGAAAGAAATATCCAATTGTAGTCGTTCTTCTTGATACCGACTTCTTCTCCTCTTCATTATCCCCTCCTTGTTCTTGTCTTCCTCCATTTTTTGTTCCCTATTCTCATTTCATGAAAGTCAAACTTGTTCGAAAAAGTCTAGAAGAATAAACAAATGAGAAACAAGTAAATAATGCGTGATCTTCCTTCGATCACCACTATCTGAATAACAATTATTGATCACAATAATTGATTGATTTGGACAGATTTGTTTTAGATATTTGCGATACATTGTACTTTTCAACATTTTCTAGGTCATGTTTAGCACTCAGTGTAAGGTACACGATTTTATTTCTTCCTTTAAATATGAAACTCTGTAATGTACTTCAAATGATTATGCGTTGCGTTGCTTTTTATCGTTATGTGTCACGTAACCATTATCTTCGTTGAAGGGAATTCGCTTGTAATTAGTTAAAATGGCACATATTTGAAAAAGACTAGAAATATGGACTAAGGTAGTTGATCGTCTAGTAATTTCGAGCAGCAAGTTAGGACATAATAAAGAGTCAAATAAAAATATTTTACGTTGCTTACTTTTTTATGTCTCCCGCACGAATTTCTCAATGTACAGCGAGCATCCTATCGGAACAAAGCACAGGACGTCCTCGCTTTTCGGAATTAAGTATACTCTTCGTCTAGGACATCCATAATTTTCCTGTCATCTTTCATAACACGAATCATGTAAACAACCGTTAATTACAATTTTTGTTGGATTTGGAGGGAAAGCACTGAGTGTGATTTTAGATATTTGAGACAAAGTGTATTTTTTGCCAATTTGGAGTTGGCATACGTCAGTTCTCCTTGAGGGCAAACTTGAGGTTTCCCCGGGTCATCAGTGATTATTTCATGTAAATAACAATCCATCCACTCTAAATTCTGATGGATTCCTAGTAAAAACTAATGAATTATATTTTACATGTATTTGAAAGGTTGCCACTTTTTGCAATTTTAGGACATATTCTCCCCTTGTGAGACAAACCAGAGATTTCTCGAAAAATCTTCCTCCGTCAGTTTTCTGCGTTAATGGTCATCAAACTTGATAGTAGATTTAATGAGGAAGAAATTAATTAATTTAGAGGCAAGGAGAAAAAGGAGAACATTAAGGAAATAACAGAATAACGGAATAACGGAATGGTTAAGAATGTTGGATTGGTGATATAGTTATATACCGCCACACTGATGATTGTTAGTGAACATGAAGCATATATGTGTTTATTTATAAAAAACGAATAATTTGAGTTTTTCTCATGTATTTCGGCTTGCCACATATTTATTTATTATATTACCTAACGCTTTCAAAAGAGGGCCAACTCTTAATATATATATATATATATATATATATATATATATATATATATATATATATATATATATATAAAGTCTGATGAATATTTGTTTAATCAAATCGATGTACCCGCGAAAAAAAAGTAGAAATGGAACACGAAACCCACGGAACTTACATACACAAATTTGACCGAACTACTAAATGAACTATTCGAAATATTGAAAAGCTAAAAAATGTCTTATCAAGCAAAAACACTCCGTGTTATGCGTGCGTATATATATATATATATATATATATATATATATATATATATATATATATATATATATATATATATATATATATATATATATATTTCTTTTAGATATTAAAGTGCTTTATACCTAGAACGGTCGCATAGGCTCAAACCCAGTTTGAAGATACAGCCTAGAATCACGCGGCCGCGAGAAATCAGTACATACAGTAATTGCAATTAACCTACACTTACCCGAGAGGCGGGGGAAAACGTCATAGTGTTCAACGCTCGAGCAGAACCTTGCGTAATAGCTTGGATGACAGCAATCTTGTAATCTCAAACAGGGGTCTACTATTAAGACTATTTAATCTTAAAAGGGCATTAATTATAATTATTTATACATATATATATATATATACTTATATATATATATATATATATATATATATATAGTTATAAGTATATATATAAGTATATATATATACTTATATATATATGTATGTTTAAAGGTTAAATGTACTTAAAAACTCTATATTTTAGAAAGATAAGGGTAATGCATTACAATTAAAGTAAAATATATTTGAAGTATGATTCCTTAGATTTGCAGTTGTTTAGTCTGTATATATATATATATATATATATATATATATATATATATATATATATATATATATATATATATATATATATTTATCTAGCTATTTGAGATATATGTCTGTATTTATTTCTATCTATATACATACATATAGGCATATATATATATATGTATATATATTTACATATACTATTATGTGTATACATGTAGCTCATTCCGTTCAAATATATCTATGTATCTTTCTTTCCCTCTCTATTTCTCTCTATCCTTCTCTCTCTCTCTCTCTCTCTCTCTCTCTCTCTATATATATATATATATATATATATATATATATATATATATATATATATATATATATATCAAGTCGGTGAGTAAAATGCATACTATTGGGAAAGAATTGAACCCCATAGGCAACTTATAATGCAAATATATAAGCATTACATATCTCTCTCCTTTCTAAGTGATGGCTAAGAATTTTCGACTGCTGACAAAGCTGTCGGCTTTCAAATTTCAGTTAAAACATCTGCTAGTTCTAGCTACATAGCAGAGCCGTAATACAGCAAAACATTGTCTGTTGATAGATAAATATCTGCCTGTCTATATATATTGTCCAGATCAACGTATTTGTTTATCACTCTATCTACCTTTCATTGTCTGTTCATACCTTTTATTTATTTAAGCCAACAAATGATTTGTTCATGCGTGTTTCACTCGCTTGCGTGTTAGTGTCTGTATTTATATACAAAAATGATCTCATTACTTATCCGATAACCTCTTAACAAATATCGATTTCCAGCCAATAGATTTACCCAAACAGAAACTTTTCAGTTCAAACATTTTTTATATATTTTTCTAAATAATTGGGCAAATTAGAGAAATATTTTATCTGTTATATATATATATATATATTAGGGGAGGTCGATTTTGAAACTGTAAATTATCCCACTCGAAGAAAGTTGCCAAATAATGTCAAAAGTTACCACAAGAAATATTTTTCTTCAAAATTTTGTATTTATTTGAGCATTGCAACTTTAAGATCAAATAAATCGAGATTTTTTCTCACTGCCGAGATTTCACCGGCAGATGTGTCGCCTTAAATTAAACCCGGGTTTTAACAAAAAAAAGTAATACATTACTTAATAATAAATATTTTAAAGTTTATTATTATTTTTCTTAAGAAAATTATGCGGCATTTTTGAACCACCAATGACGGAAGATTTTACTGAATCTGAACTTCGAGAATCGTTGATGAATGGAACCAAGCTTGACTTGCCAGATTTGCCCTCACATTCTCAGGGTGTGGAACGGGCAGTTAAGTTAATAACAGAAGCTTCACAAACTGTATATGGTTTTGAAGCAAGGCATCAACACATTACAGCCAAAGTTTTGAGTCAGAAATTGAGACCAGCATTTTTGTCTAAGGGGTCTTATATGGAGCAATTTGACTCTCTATATTAAGCTTCATTAAAATAGTGTTAGGTTTTTCCTTATTTCTTTGCTTGTTATATTTTCACTAATAACAGAAAAAATCATTTTTTTAGGTATTCAAATATTACTGTTTAATTCATAACGTTAAAAGGTAGTTTACAAAAGCAGATACTGAAAATGAGGGGGGGGGGGCAAATTTTCAATTTGAAGATTTCTTTAATTCATATCATTTTTATAAAATAAAAGGACATTCCCTGCTTTTAAATGCTAAAATTATTTGGTTTTCACACCAATATTCAAGCAAATCTTGCAAAAACGAGGAATTTTCAGTATATTCTTGTCTACGATCTTTGATACCAAACGCTCAAAAAACCGCTGAAGTTTTTGATCTAATTTTTTGCATGAGTATTTAATAGGTCTATATACAACTTTCGGAACGTGCCCTTTTTTAATATTTAAGAAAAAGTGTAAAATCGACCTACCCTAATATATATATATATATATATATATATATATATATATATATATATATATATATATATATATATATATATATATATATATTCACCATTGAATTAACGGTTCTATTTGAGGAAAATTGTGTCTATGCATACCAGCGCAAGTTGGAAACATATGATGATATACGAGAACAATGTGTCAGAAATGGCTGCAAAAGTATGGTATTTCCTATCGAAGTCAGATGCCGAAAGTTTAATTGCCAACTCAACCTCCGCGTTCTAAAATAATCATGGTTTTCTACATCAGCGAAGAAAAATACATAAAGAAAATACAAGACAAGGTTCTAACTGCATCAGCGTGGAATACCGCAATCTCAGAGTGCCAACAAAGTCTGCTCGTACCGTGAGATACTGCTGGGTTAGTAGTAATGATGCTTCGGCTCTGTAACCATATTTGAACCCAGAGTCATCATGGGATGAAGACTTTTTTTGCAAGCAATGTTGTTGTACAAGCAACGGTTATTGTATAAACATTTGCCTGCAACCATTATTCCTGCACTGATGAGTGTAAAAAGCCCGAAACGATAACACTTTAATAGTTAATAAAAAAATATTCATAGTATATATATATATATATATATATATATATATATATATATATATATATATATATATATATATATATATATATATACTCATTGCGAGATCCAACACAGTTTGTTGTTGTAGATCACTTTCGCTGCTCGTTGTAAAAATACCCGCCGACTCGGTATTTACAAAGTTAAATTCCTCCTTAATTATTAGCTAATTTGCGATGGCCAACGGGGGAACGCTCTTGACTACGAATCAGTGGCGATTTGTGATTGGAGTTCGAACCCGCCGAGCGTCGGAAATTAACTTCCTGCACTGAAACATCGATGTCTGTAGGTAAGCATGACACATCGATGTCTGTAGGTAATAAATAATTAATATATATATATATATGTGTGAGAGATGGTTAGGGGGTATTTTTAGAAAAATTGACACGAGTTCTTAATTACTGTGCTAAGAGCATATTTTTTTAATTTTGTATACAAAAAGTCAGTCTCACCTTATATATATACCCTGGATTTCACGAAGAGTTACAAACTAAGGTAAACGGATCGGGCAATAGCGCCCGTTATTATTAAAGATTAGAAAGAAAAGTCAGAATTCTCTCATTTTGGGAGGTAGGTATTTACTTGACAAAGCATATCGTGTGCTAGTCAAAACTCCTAAAATAAAATTGAAATAAAGGCATTTGAAAACAATTTGACTTTTAAAAAAAAAGAATCTCTATGTAATGTACATTCTTACTTATGAATAAGGATGATCAACGGATTAAATACTGTTCATGATATTTAAGAAATATTTAAAAAAAATATTTTGAATGAGTGCACATATTATTGTTCTTCTTTTGCTTTGTGAGTATTTGAAACATGTGGTCATTGACAGTTTTCAACTTCTGTACGCGGTCCTTCGCATTAACATTGAACACTGCGAACCTTTCAAGCTACACTTAGAGGGCAGACAAGAGAGTGCTTTATTCGCAGATGATTGGTCGGTTTTGTAGCCCCATCTGGCCATATCAGCTTTTGATCGTCCCTATCTTTGTTCTCAGGCGGTAAAACGTCCTCCACTGAAGCCAGGGTACTTCTGAGACAGGATGGAGGGCTTCTGAAGGAGGGGTTCCCATGTCAATAGGAAGGGACAATTTCTAGCTCTCTGGTCCACAGCTGCAGTCTGGTCTCTTCATGGGATATTGTTAGTGACACGATATAGCCTAGGAAGCTTCTCCTTGGAGCTGTTGGTTCAGGCCCCTTAATGTTTTCACATCAAAATGACACATTTGTAAGTTTAGAAAGAAAGATAGTTTAGTGAATATGAAAGAAAGAAATGTGACTCGTTAGGTCACCCATTGATCTCGGGTTGTAACATGGCGGGCGAATCTTCAAAACGTTCACAAATGGCCCGGAGTATCGTGTAGTGTTGTGACATTTGTAAACGCAGCATATGCAAATGCCATCCGCGTCTCTATTTCGTAGTAGAAGTTTTAACGTAACGTCTCTCTCCAGATCCGTGTTGATAGCGAGCATATGATATTATTCTAACTTTTAATAACAACAGAACTTATTTGGGGTTTTAATATTCTTTTGTAGAACGTGTCTAGTCTTTGTATCTGACACTTAGTTATCACATTATTATTATTATTATTATTATTATTATTATTATTATTATTATTATTATTATTATCATCATTATTATTATTATTATTATTATTATTATTATTATTATTATTATTATTATTATTATTATTATTATTATTATTATTATTACAGATGGTCTTGTTGCAAGTTTAGATTGTTTGGAACAGAGAAGTGTGAGTCTGCAAAGGCAATTAATAAAAATAGACAACATTAGTCTCTTTCTGCTCGTCAGTTCTTCCGGTTATCTCTCTACCTCTCTAACTACGGTTAAAACTACTAGTGATGAACTTTCCTTTTGTTGATGTAAATAATGAACTATTCCTATCCTCACTTTATAATTAATGTTATTACCATTGACTGTTAACAAACTGAGAGAGAGAGAGAGAGAGAAAGAGAGAGAGAGAAGATAAGACAGAGGAGTAAACAACATATAATAACCAGGGATAAAGGTGATATGCATAAACTTAGTAAGAAATGAGTCACCTGAATTAATTTCAAATTACGACTAATGAGAAGATTTACAATGAATTTTCTAAAACATAACTCAATCCCAGAACTAAAAAATATTTAGCAGGAATTTTGTGTAATTAAATGTATAGCGAATACCCCTTTAGGAAACATACGTTGATTCACTCAGATTTAGTATAATAATAGACTATTGCTAAATTATATTTAACAAAACCAAATCTATAAAACTTTTACGAAAATGTATTATTCTATTGTTTTGGCTAAATTTTGCTTTGAAAAATGTAAACAATTTCCAATACTCTTCTTCTTCTTCTTCTCTTTCTGTTTCTTTTTCTTCTTCTTCCCATCCTCCTCCTCCTCCTCCTTCTTCTTCTTCTTCTTCTTCTTCTTCTTCTTCTTCTTCTTCTTCTTCTTCTTCTTCTTCTTCTTCTTCTTTTTCTTCTTCTTATTATTATTATTTACGCACTACGAGTTTCACACGAATCATCAGTGATTGCACAATTGCATCAACAAATGGTGTTCTCTTGTGTTTGAGTGACAACTCTCCCCAGATTTCCAGCACTCTCCGCTTCTTTCGATAACGGTTGCAAATCACTTTGCATTATCGCAACATATCCGTTTGCAATTGATTTCACGTTGATAACGCCCGTTAGTTTTCTGTGAAATTTCAACGACAAAAAGCTTCCCCAATATTCCAGTACTCTACGCACTCTTCCAGTAGAGGTCTTCATGCCCTTTTTCTGTGATTCTAACCAAGGCTGTACAACTATTATTCTGAGGGAAGGATAGGGAATGTTAGATTATTTTTATTTTACAATTATCTATATAATAATAAGCTGAGTCATTTCATGTTCGTACGTACATTATCACTTTTCACACACACAAATGAGATCGTTAGATCAGCAAAGATGTTTATTGGTAATTAATCTAACGTCGTTAAGGTAGAAATTCCGACTTCAACCATTTAAAAATAAATTGTTTCAAAATCAAATTATGTCGCCCGTCAACTAAAACAGTACACTCTCAAATAAATACATTTCAAAAAGTGACATTCGTTTTATTGATTTAAAAATATTGAGCTGACTATTATTTTTATTGTCATATTTATTGTTTAAGAATTTATTAAATAGTTCCAACATATTCGTTTTATTTTTATTTAAATAATTTTTACCTTACAATGACAATTATTTTAACGGAAGAAGAAAAGAGTCATTTTCTTCGCAATAGTATTTGTTTTTATGAAAGTCGTTCCAGGCAAGGCATGAAGTACTTGATGTAAAAAGCTAAAAAGAACGCCTATTGAAATTAATCTTTAACAGACCAAGGCTGTAGTTAGGAGGAAAAAAATCAACAGAAAGAGAGTTCCAAAAGTCTGAAGTTCTTGGAAAGAAGCTTTTGGAAAAAGAAAGATGAATTATAACGAAGTAGCTGAACAGCGAATTTATGAAGACCACGGGACCAACGAATCAAACGAGCTAGAACAAAAGAAGCAGCGGATAAATCAGACAATTCTGAAGAACACGTCATAATAACACTTATAGAAGAGACTGAGCCTAGCAACATCACGAGAGAGTGTAGAGAAGAAGAAAGGGTGAGACCAACCAAATTACAGATACGCTTCTGAACCTTATCAAGAGAAAGAGAAAGAGATTCACCGGCGAAAATATGACAACATTACTCTGACAGACATTTCTTATTTGAAAAAAACCCTTTTATTATAAGTAAATTATACAGATTGATATAGAAAACACGGTGGAATTTCCACGGGGTCCCTGTTGTTGTTGTTGTTGGTGGTGGTGGTGTGTTTTTTTATATATACTAGGGGTTCTCACACAGGTCTTGATTGCTCACTGATAATGATCGGCGGTCTTCCCTGGAGTCTGGGTGACAACAATTCTGCCCAGATTTCCAGTACTTTCCGCCTCTTTCGATAACCATTGCGAATGACTTTGTGTTATCGCAAAAGCCGCTTACCATTGATTTTTGGCTGGAAACTACCATTGATATCTATAGAATTTACGTGGTAATAAGCCTCTCAAAGGTCCCAGTACCCGCCGTACTTATCCAGTGGAGGTCTGGTTAGTGCTCTCCCTCCTAGGTCTTTCTATCTTACTTGACCCTTCACGACTTATTATTATTATTATTATTATTATTATTATTATTATTATTATTATTATTATTATTATTATTATTATTATTTGTTATGCCTCACCATTTTTAACTATTTTAAAAATTTAACCCACCTTAAAAGCAATACACAGAACATTTACACTATTCATTTAATATTTCTATATAAATCAAATTATATTAAATATTTCATCCGATAGTTCCCAAACATGCTTTCTTAATTCCACTTTCATATCATTATCACTGAATTCATTTGATTTCATCTGAACATGTTCTAAGTCTTTTTGCTCTTCTTAATTCGTTAATGTCTTGGCAATAACTTTCCAGATATTGAATGTATGTGTACGTATGTTGCTCGAGGGTCCTCGTCCGGTGGGCCCCTTTGGGGGTCAAAGCAGGTTTAGAATAGCGAAGCACTTGACTGATTTGCCAGGCGTGACGCCGTTAATCAACGGGAAAATAGTTTGACTATCTCAGTTGAAGTGGACGGCCGATTGTTTATGGGACAGGATGGAATTGGTTTCAATTTTGGCACCAAAACTTTTCAGGCTCACCCCGACCCACATTGCGTACACGACAAAGAAAGGCCTTGGTGAGTTTAAAGTCGATCCGTACATCCTCACGGCGATAAATCTATGTCAATATGCGCCCTTATATATGTTTTATGTTTCGGAACATGGCTCTGTTGTACGGAATATTTATCAACATATTTTGACTTAACATTAAATTAATACCTATCACATGTCTGTTTCATTTTTACTGTATAAGGGTCGTATTATTATTTTTATTTATTTATGTTTATCTATCGTAATCAGTTACTAAATATATATATATATATATATATATATATATATATATATATATGATATATATATATATATATATATATATATATATATATATATATATATATATATATATATCATCAAAGTAAATCAAATTTGTCGACCATAGTCGAGGGCAACCCGAAGGCTCTTGTTTCATTAAATACTACCTGGAAGTGATGGGGAGGGCGCCATTATTTTCCCAGGAGTACTCCACTTATCCTTGATCCTTCACCTTATAATGCTGAGTGTTTAGCCAGGGAGGGCATCCATTTCCATTTGTTTAAGTCTTTAGTATGACTCGGCCGAGGATTGAATCCTAATCCCCTGGCCCAGTAGCGACCACTCTAACCATTATGTCAATACTAGCAGGATTTAAACAGGAACACTATGTACTTTATCACTATATTACTTTATTTTACTACTTCTGTTCCCCCATGTATCGCCCGCTTATACAGTGGGAAGAAACTGACATTTTAGAAAACTCACTAAATTAGTGTCTTATACATATAGTTTAAATTCCATTATAATTGGGTGTATGTGTTAGATATTGGGCGAGTAAACCCACTAATATATATAATAGTTGGTACTGATACAGAATCGGACTAAATTTCCGCCAACTTTACGTCGGGAGCTTTCGGGTAGGTTACGTACGCCGCCGAAAGATGCCGAAGTGATTAGACAGTAAGAAGTCAGAAAACGCTAAAAAGTAAAAAAAACCAAAAACAGTAAAAACCCAGATTTGGAAGAATTGACTAGTTTTATTTTATTCAAAAAATACTTATTTGAAACTTTTAATTAAAAAAAAAAATGCTAAATAGCAGATGTTTATAAAAACGTTAAAACAACAAAAAAAGACTTATGACCAGTTGACTATTTTTATTTTGTTTGAAAAAAAATCATTATTTGAAAAAATTTTCTGAAAAAAAATTTGCTTACCTAGGTTTCGTTCTGTATATATATACATATAAAATTAATTACCCGAACAGAACAGTTTTGCATCAGGTTTATGCCTCCTTTTGAAGATTAAAATCAAGATATAATGATAACAAACCTCATATCTAGAATCTAATTTTAATCAAAATCCATTACATAATTGCGATTCTATACCATATCTCACATTTAAAGTGAAAGCTTAAGTGGTCTTAAGAAGAAATTGAATATTAAAGAATCTTGCTTTATTGTTTTCAAATAACTATCGATAAAATTCAGTGCAAATCTGATATATTTGAAGTTTCAAATGGGAGGTAGTGCCCATATAATGCCTATTAAATAACCCCTTTAAATACTAAAAAAATTGAAATTTAGTGAATATTTATGTATAAGACCTATTGTTAAAATTTCATAAAAATCGAGGTTTCTGTATTCTCACGAAAGGTTGCAACCCCTTTTTACCTCTTTTGCATCAAACAAAATGAAACAAAATATAACCCATATTTGAAATCTTCAGATTTCATAAACTTCGGTTAATTAGTTTATGGGTCAATCCTGTACATACAAATGTATAAACATATAAAGATACCTTACTTTATAAAGATAGAAATATATAGAACTTGAATAAATTACGTGTTTTTTAATAGGTATTTACCAATGGTTTCACATCCTGAGCGATCAGGAGGCAGCCTAAAACACGGTTTAAATCACCATTCTGCAGTTGTCATGTGTATTTCTGGTTTCGCGTAACCATCTCGCAGATATTTTCTGAGGCTCACTGGAGTTATTTATTACTGTAGGAACATCATTTGGTTTAAACAGGCCTACAAATAAAAGAAAAATAGTAATAAAAGGAAGAAGAAGAAGAAAATGAAGAAGAAAAAGAAAAAGAAAAAGAAAATTAGAATGAAAGAGAAGATAAAATAAAAGTAAAATTGAATGAAAGAGAAGAAAAATGAAAGAAAATTAGAATGAAAGATTAGAAGAAATGAAAGAAAAATGGAATAAATGAGAATAAGAACAAATGAAATAAAATGGAATGAAAGAACAGAAGCAATAACAGAAAATTAGAATGAAAAAGAAGAGGTGAAAGAGAATGAAATAAAAGAGGGAATAAAAAAGAATAGAATGATAGCAAAGAAGACGAAATGAAAGAAAATGTAATGAAAAAAAAGAAAAGAAAAGTAGAAATGAAAAACAATGTCGCTTCGGGAATTCGAGTAAATATCAAATTGACTTTTTTGTTTCTTTTCACACACGAAAGAGTGGATTGATCGGCTGACATCACGGAATACATCAGACATCAAACGGAATTATTCGCAATAACAAAGGAAATCATACTAAAACGGAACAATACGGTCAATAAGAGAAAATATCCGATAAAATAAAAGACATAAAATTAACAATATTTAATAAAAATTAGAAAGTGTAAAAACAGGGGAAAAAGCAATATGGCCGATTCATATTTGTATAATGAGATTTGCCTGTCGTTTATCTAATTGTATTCATTTGCATAAATGGCGTAGTAATTCGGAGCGGTGAGACGGAACGAAGTGAAATAATTTCACTTTCAGAAATTAATTCGGTGTTTTTGATATTCATAGAGATAGAGCTATACGGAGTTCACTCCCCTTGGTAAAGAAGATCGCCGACAGGGGTCTACAAAGGTTAATAGAAGTTTTTCTTTCTTTCTATTTTTCTTTCCTACACATTCACACGGTTGCATATACACACATTGCACGAACAACCCCCATACACCCACAAAAATTAAAAAAAACGGCTATTATTTAGATACGTCCATCCAATCTACGCATTTAGCGATTTTTTTTATATACTAATAAGTCACTAAATACCAAGACCAAATGACACTCGAGGATATAAGTTAATGAGATCGCAAGTTGAATGATGAACAATAATACGAGAGGCTTGAAAACGATGAATTAAAAATGTTATTACTTGAAAGGTCAGCTCGACAAGTATTTGTTGATATTTGATGACCTTGTTGTAGTCTGCAGAGAACCAAGTCCCGTAGTAATGTGTTCCAAAGATAGTAAGTTCTCAGAAAGAAATTAATTCGAAGGTTCTTAATAAGGTGCAGAAACGTATCTGTAATTTGATTGGTCCCACTCTTTTTTTCTTCTCTAGGCCTTCTCTCTCACAGACGTCATGTTTCTAGTCTCAGTCTTTTCTATAAGTACTATTATGGCTTGGGTTCTTCGGAATTGTGTGATCTATTCCCTGATTTTTTTGTTCCAGCTCGTTTGACTAGTTGGTCTAGTAGTCTCCATCAGTTCGCTGTTTTGATACCTCATTGTATTACAGATTCCTATTCCAGTAGCTTCTTTCCAAGAACTGCAGACTTGTGGAACCCTCTTCCTGCTGACTGTTTTCTTCCTACTCATAGCATTGACCATTTCAAGACTAAGGTAAATAGGCATCTCCTGTCTTTGTGATAATCATATTTCGTTCTTGTTAGCTCCTTATATCATGTGGCTTCATGTCTAGTCCGGAGCGATTTTCATTAAAAAAATTCGTTTGGTTTTAAGTACACGGAGAAAGAAAAGAAACTTCTTTGCAGTGGTGGTAAAAAGCGAGTTCTTGCTGTGAATGTTTTACAGGGATGAATCAGAGATAAGAACTCAGTCGATGATGATGAAGCTGTTATTTCATACCGTGATCATCCACGTGTTGTCTTCATCAAAATTCAGAGCTTAATTTCAACACCGGTCGCAGTGTCAATTGAGTGGTTCCGGTCAGTGCTGCGACAGAAGAACTCTCCTTCCAAACAAAACCACACCTCCGGTTTAAAACAATGTTGTATTTTGCGAAGCTACAATTATATTTGTTTTCTCTACCAAACAAGTAACTTCTAGCTGAACAACAGGCCTGCAAATCAAGATAAACACTGTGAGACCTCTTGAGATTATTAGCTTTTAATCTATGGACATAAAAAAACTGACTGACCATGAGGTCAACCATTTGGTATGAACATTACTTTTGGAAAATATCAAGTGGGTCATAATCACAACATGGAACTTCGTATCCTAAAAGGACATTACTACTTCAAAGATGTCAGACATTTCTTGAGGGACTCCCCTTAACTAAACATTTCTCTTATTGCAGGTTCGTCGTCCATATGCAGTGCAACTATGCACTCGACTAAACATGCAGCGTCGCACATGTTGGCACTTATAAAACTTTAGAAACAGATGAACGTATAAAGTTTGTTATAGAGATGCGTGGACAAATGCTATTTTAAACTTAAGCGTAGCAAATCAACGAAACTGCTATTTGAAAGTGTCACAGACGAACAAAAACGTTATTCCAAAATTAATCGTAACTGACTTATAAAAAAATAAATTGAGCGACCAGAGGTTCCATCAAGATGTAGTAGAGGTCACACTGATTTCTTTCAATTGCTGTTAGTTAGCCTTGATCCTCACCTTATAATGCTGACTGTTTAGCAAGAAAACATAAATCAACTACCAATTTTTGAGTCTTTGGTACGACTCGATCGAGGATTGAACCCTTGTCTCCCGGCCTATTAGCAAACACTCTAATTATTATGTAAAGTCTTTTATAGGTATGCTTTTACGTATCTGACTAAAAATTAGCTTGATTTGTATATTTTCAAATTGTATTAAAAATGTCTAAGTTCATACAAAGGACACAACGTTATGTTGTCAGGAGGTTGTCCCTTGGGTTGGAGAGGGGGGAGTAGGTTTATGAAAAGCGCGCTGAACAAAACTGAGGTTAAGCTTGTGAATTTAGTTAAGAATGTGGTGGTGGAAGTCGAATACGTTATATTCTGATTTGTCGATTGAAAAGTAAACAATTGTCATTTATATTTTAGTTAAGGAATGCATGAAAAATAAACGATTTGGTTAGATAATCAAAGACTTTAGACTGAATTTTGTCAATGAATAGCGAAGACGTCCTCAGTGTTTGCTCTTGCTGGAGGTTGACCGTCGGCGCTCAATAATATATAAAATAGATGAGTGTGATAAAAGGATGTTGGCGACACAGTAACATGAAATAAATAAAACGGTGTAAATTCCTTTTGCATTTCTCGAATCTTCATTTGTAAATTAGCCTTACGGAATTTTGCATTGCCTAGCCCTGCGAGAGAATTAGTGCTGGAAATGCGTATTTGTAACTATCAGTCTGTTAATTGAAGCGAATTTGATTATTCGCTCACCATTCAAGCATCAACTAGCTCATCTAAAATCGCTCAATCATGGGATCATCTGTCGCGTTGCCTGTCTGAAGAATTCAAAATGCGCTTGTCGGTCAATGTCGTTGCATCAGAGATGGGCATGAGAATAAACGCATCATTAACGCATATTCTCCTATGCAACATTCTTTCATCTGAACAGCTCGCTATTAAGTTCAATAGGGAAGTAGTTGATATGTTAAAAAATTTAAATATCTTGCTGTAAACTTTAAAGCCATGGAATATCGAAAAGAATCAGCATAACACGTTCTGCATACTGCCGCCTGCAACAGCTATGGCAAGAAACCAAGCACATAACTAAATGCTGAATATGCCAGACCTTTGTTTGCACAATTCTACTTTATGGGCCCGAAACTTAACCTCTCCATGCTGCCGCCGACATTAAGATGCTTGACGTTTTCAATTACTGGTGTCTCTGACGCATCCCCAGACTTTGTATCACCGACTACATACTCGACATCACAATACGCTCGAGATGCCTGACTTCTTTTCATGCAAAATCCCTTACAACAAAAGGACTCGGATAGATTGTCCACACGCTTCGTCATTTTCCAAACGACCGTATTCAAAAACACTAACGCCGGTCCCATTTGAGGGTAAGTCAGCTGGGAATTTGGTTGGCGACAGTCAAACCTGACTTGTATATTCTTGCGGGTCTTCGACGTGCGACAATGGAAACATGGCTGGCTACGGTATGCTGATGAGTCAGCTATGGACAAACGTGGACTGGTTTCCTTGACTCGCGACACTACAAATCAATTTGAAACCGGCTCAACCACCTCGGTCGAATGCCGTCATAGGACAGGACGTGAACCTCGGATTGGATCTGAACTTGACTTGTCAAATTCAATTGTCCACGACCGCCGTTGTCTATATGGCGTCGCTTTCCACAATTATTCACCAAAAACTTGGAATATCATTTAAAAAACATGTGTTTTATAATATGCCAAGTTCTGTTTAAAAATATACACACACGAAATCACAATTACAGTAAGAGAATAGATTGATATACTTAGAAAACCGGAAATGACGTTGTCAAAGAGATGCCATCTGCAATCTGTTCTTAGTTTTGCTGTTGGGTATTTCGAATACTGAATCACAAAACAGTCATGGTTTGTTAGCTTTATTTAATTAAACGGCATATCAATCGTTTCGCGGGAGGTGACGGTGTCTAAGTGGTTAACGACAAGGACTGACGACCTGGGTGTGTCAAGTTCGAACCCATTTTGTTCCACAGAAACACTTTCACTTAAGACGTTGGCGACCTTCACGTGGTCCCTTCCGTAAATACCCGATGTCTTTCTAGAAAACATCCTAACTAGAAAAGATAGAGGAAAGCAATGCCAAAAATAAAACTATCTGATTCATACGAAATGAATGAATGAATCGTTTCGTGGTCATTTCTGAAACACACTGGTAAACCATTCATTGTATGCAATTAAATAAACACAAGTTGCTATTTTACATATAGCTGGAGAATGAGGATTACAGATTCATACCTTTCAAAACTGTATTAGTATCATATAGACCATAACGACTGGTTTGGAAGTTGTTGTTTGCCTGCGCGATTTTGGTGTTCAATGATGGAATCGTGACTGGCTCGATATCTTGAGTAGTCGGCTATGGACAGACGTCGATGGGCCACCTTGATTTGCGACGTTGCAAATCCACTTGGAGCCGGCTCAAGCCATTCGGAGTCAACGCTGTCACATATCAGATCAAAATAGCTCTATTATGTTGTTCGGTAACTAATGTCTGATTTCAGAAACAGAAATTATTCATGAACAGATTTTTCGATGGTTTTCAACTTTGCAATTTGCTTCAAATGATCGGAGACTGTTTAAATATTAAATCAATTCGTTGATACTTTCACATTCGTTTGGTTAAACCAACAACGTTCATTGCTAAGAGGGTACGGCCGTCCTCTACCTTTTTCATCTTCAAGGCTCCCATTACAACTACGGAACTTCTGAAACCACCGTTGTACTTTTCAATCACTCGTGAACGCTTCTTTCTAACCTTTGTTTATTGTCGGCTGTTTCAGAACATTTTGACCGGATGAAAAGTATAAACATTTCTTATTTTTTGACATCTGACACAAATTATATGAATTTAAGTAAAGAGTAAGCATAAGTTATTAAGCATGAAAACAGGTTTTATGAATAAGTCGCATTGCATAACGAAAGCCGTTAATTTGAAAGGAAAAGTAACACTTGGAGTAAGAGGTGACCATCGAACGAAAGTTGACGAAAACACGTGACTTCTGGACAGATAATTCTGTCTCTCCCTGCCGACCCTTTAAGCAGGGAAAACATAGAAGTCATTGTTCCCTATTTTAGACATATTGAGGACAGGGATGTACGACATAACTATAAATGTATAGCACAGGTGTCTGATACACACACACACACAAATATATATATATATATATATATATATATATATATATATATATATATATATATATATATATATAGAGAGAGAGAGAGAGAGAGAGAGAGAGAGATAGAGGTGGAGAGAGAGAGTATTTTCGAGTTTGGATGAGTCTAACATGATGAGGCTAATCGAACTTCACAAATAGAATATGTCATCCGAGAGACTCTCTACTCTTGTATAACGAGACGATGTGGCGAAACCTGAACGGACTTGATGTCTCGAAGACAGTAACCGCCGCCACTCTCTCTTTTGCCTAGAAGCGATCGACCGAACAAGACATGTGTTGGAAGATTCGTGTGGTATCGGGGAGGGGAGGTGAGAACTTGGTTCCAAAGACAATTAAGAAACGGCAGTTCTGACAACGGATTTCGCCTATAAATCCTGGCCAGGTTTAATAAAACTAATACTTGTCTTGCTAATTATTTGTTGTCTAGTGTTAGCGACCACGCAGAACTGAAAGAAAGAAAATATTATCGAACGAATTTTTTTCAGCTCTTCTCGTCATCGTCACAACGAGATGAGCATCAACAAACTAACCAGGGCATAAACGGGTTAACACTACTACTAAAAGAAGGCGCAGACAAAGCACATGCCTTTGACATCGACATCGTAACAGTACGTCACTGGTCTCGTCCTGTATAACCCATTCTGTGCGTTTGTTAAATGATTGACTAACCCCCCCCCCCACATACGATATCTTGACAATAGTTCTAGAATTCAATGATCATTAAAAACAGGAAGAGAAACCTTTCCAACCACCGATTGCTATGGATGATAGCAACCTTCCCGAAGGTTCAACGTTCAAACTGCTTAGCCTAACATTCACAGGCAACATGGATTAGAATAAATACAAAGGAGATAGGTTTCTTTCAGCTGGCTAGAAAATGTCTGACACCTGCCAGTATCCTATATCTCTATAAAGCCACAATTCGCCCGTACACTGAGTATTGTTGCCACATCTTGGCTGGTGCACCAACCACTAGTCTCTCCATCTTAGACAGCGTTTAAAAACAACTCTCTAACCTAATAAGTCCCGCACTGTTTACTAAGCTGCAACGTCTGTCCTATTGCCGTAATGTTGTATAATTTTGAATATTTTACAACCACTTCCATGGAATGTGCCTCGACGATCTTACTGCACTTGCACCTCCTCAACGTAAATACCCCGGACCAACCCGACGAGCAGCAAATTCCCACCCCTTCACTGTAGTAGTCCCCAGATACCGGAAAATTTTCTACTCTAAGAGCTTATTTTCTTCGGACAGCTTGCCTTTGAAACGCCTCCCCTGCTCTCTATTTCCCCGACTGTACCAACTTGCAGACATTTAAATGGAATGAGAACAAACATATTGCTGCACAACTTCCCACTTAGGATGTCTCCTATAATTCTGGCCCCTAATCGCAGTACCTCTTTACGTCTCAGTGTCAATATGCATTGTCTTGGGTGAATAAAACTATATAAGAAAAGTAAATAATTAAAGTAACGCCCATCTAGAGAAGTTGTAATTACTCAACCCACCGCTGTAGGGGGTGGTCGATCTTGAAAAGTACATCTGCTCACTTTGACTTCGTAAACGCCAAAACGGGATAATCGAACTCACTTCTTTACCGCGTACTTCCTCCTATGACGACATATCCTGCAACGTAGTCACTACTCTAGTGCGCTAACTTCTAATAGAATTTTCCACTACTCTAATCTTATACTTAGTCTAGCCGTATCTAGAAAACGACCATTTGTACATCATTTTTACCTCTGCTACTAAACGAACACAGTTATTATGTAATCAGCGGCGACTCACTGTAGAGCTGCATTTACATTTCCCCATTAGTACTTTTTTATATACAACGTGCGATTATACGTGCTAGATCCTGTCTTCATCAGCCGCTAACCAGTAGTGCTAACACAGTTTTGGTGGTTATGGCGAGACTGCCACCCAAAAACGACACCGGCAACTTTAACTACTAAACAGGATATTATTTGTTTTCGTATTGTCTTTGCCGTTGATAAAGCGTTTGTTTTGATTGCGTATTATGAAGAGAGTCTTGTTCGCATATCGTCACCTTAACCCATATGCGTTTACAACATTTAATAATATTCATTTATTTGGTCGAAATGTCTTTGACTTGATCCAACTGGATGTTTGTTGAGTAACAGACAGAATCTGTTTGAAAGCTGCATTTAGCGATCGACCAGTCATGCCTATTCTGGATCGAAATAGAATTGGTTGACTGTCCAATAAACCACGGCATCCGACCTCGGTTGGTAGCACTTGACATGTCCGGTTTTTCTCCACACATTCGGCTCGAGGAAATTCATATCGATAAAAACATGAACCTTTTCGATCGGATGAATCTCTTCAATCGGGTGAGTCGATGATTGACGCTATCGGTGATTACCACTATGTTGGCAATATCCATGTGCCGGTGCTCAGCATATGTTAGTGGTTTTTATCAGCTTGGCCCGGACGTCTAACGCAATGAAGGTGATACCAATACCGAATAAACTAAGAATAAACACCTATTTACATTTTCTAATTCAATAAATGTGCTCCATGGCCTTTAGTTAGGAGCTAAGTTCTGATGGTACTGCACTTCCCTTTTCTGTCCTCGGTCAGTGAAGGAGAGGTCCTTATACACTGAAGTAATTTTTATTTTTTGCCGCAATCCTAAGTGCCCCGTTTTTGAGGAACTGAATTTTCTCCACATTAAAAACCAACCTTGTGTCTTACTTTGCCTTCCCGGGGAAGCCAGTAAATAGGGACAAGCGATAATTCAATTTTGTATCGATCTAGGCACATATATATGTATATTTTGTCACAATTTCGAAGAAAGTTAAAAAGAAACAACATTTTTGTGGAAATCGTTTCGTAAATGTTAGATAATCTTACTTACAAACTAATCAAAAACTAGCCAAACAGACCGAAATTAACAAATACTTGGCAAATATTTTACGAAGGACAAATATATTCATTTATTCGTAATACTTCGTTTGTTGTGTTAGATATCAGTTTACGATACGACCCTGCTAATCGCATTGACAATAACATACACCATGAATAGATTTGATAGCTGAAACACAGCAAAGAGGCCATCTGTATAAATTTGAAGTAAATACACCCGGTTGCTAAATTTATTAAAAACTTTTCATATAAGCAGTCGTCTTGGCCGAACAAAGTAAATATTTAAATAAATTATAGCTAACTACGTTATTATATTTCCAATAACACGATACAACAATAACAAATGAAAATAGGCTAGACAGAAGCAAACTTTCATTTGTGAGCTCAAATGCTATTTGGGTCGGACTTTATAACTCCGACAAGATAACTTTATATGTTAGCTATCTTTCATTTCTTTTATTAGTTTAGTCATTTTCCTTCTATACATGCTTAATTGAATTTTGTAGTTTAATGACCATGCCAAACTATTGATATTCAGTTATGACTACAATATTTTATATGGACTCTTACTAGTATTGGTCAAGTGTATTAGTAGAGTGCATTGGAGAAATTGTATTTGATTTAAGGGTGTTATAATCTTGCATAAACTGAACGGAAAATTCCAGTAAGTATTGAGAACAAGAAACAACAAAAATAGAATTCCGCAGTGACTTATCGTTAGAAATAAAATATTTTCAACAGTAACCCCAGATTTGATCTTACCCATAGATACATGTTACTGAGAATTTGTCTACAAACACGATCCTATCACCTCTGACATCTGTCATGTATAGATGTCATCAAGTCTCGTTTGAAGTTCGGTCGAAAATAGAAATTCAACTCCTTTTCGCGCCAGTTCAAGGATCTCCACCATCTTGTTTTCAGGTCGAACGAACGAAAGCTCAGCATCAAGTTTATCGCAATGCTCTATCTTCGTCACGCTTTTATTCGGATGAACTTGACAAAATTATTTTTCTCATTTACATACAACCATCCCAACCCTCGACAAAAAACAAAATTCGAAAAGATTCAACCCCCAAATCCGAAGATAATTTAAACTTCGTCTCCAAATTTTTCTCCTTTTCTTGAATTGCTCTTTAATCTTCTATAGATATTGTAGGTCTTTTTGGGAACACTTATTTCCTGGGTTAAATATTCCGTTTCGTTCTTTCCTTATCTATTTTCATAGTTAACTTGATTTCGTTATTTTCCTGTTTTCGCTATTTTTTCTTTCGTTCTCTTTTTCTCTCTTCCTTTCATTAGAGTTACGTTTAAACCTCGTATCACACATGGAAGTTCATAAACAAATCTAGAGAGTTTGAATTACCTACTGGAGAGTTTGAATTACCTACTGGAGAGTTTAGAATTTCCTACTAGACACCATCCTCGAGTGTCTTCGGTCTATCTATACAAGGGTTTGTGAGGACGATTTGACATGAGGATACTGCACCCTACAAGTAAACCAAATATTCCAAATAACATAATATTCAAAGCCTAAATAAGATCCCCTCGACACGGCTATATACTGGCTCATACGTGGAATAGTGCATCTACTTCAAGTAATGTTACCTCAAGTAACAGCAAGTAGCTGGATACTCCATCAGACAAGATTAATTCTTGTCCTGGAATCCGGTAAGACCAAGAGACCATAAGAAAGATATACTATAACATAGTTAACTGGTCAATTGGGGAGAGGAAAATTAATATTCTTAACTTCTTTACAAACTTAACGTTTTACAGGTAAAGGAGAACTTTAATAGAAGATTCGAATATCTATGTATCTAATATAGAGATTTTATTTTTCGCACCCTTAGCGTATACAATTGATTACTCGTCCGAGTAAGGGCGAATTAAAAACGGAATAATGCGCTCATTTGCATATTCTTAAAAGTAATAAAAAACCCAAAAACGCTCAGGGTGGCGAATAATAAAAACGCACCGTAGAAGAACACCGGTCGCTATCGCTAAAAAAACCCAAAAAACAATAACAAATAATCTACGTATCATTATAGGCAATAAGAATGGGGCAGGTCATTCTAGTCTAGTCGTTAGAGCAGTAGTTTATGAATATTAAAATCGTAGGTTCGATCCCTACCCTGGGCGGCATGCTGATGACGGCTTATAGCCCGAAACGCCCGTCCATGCTTAACTTTTGTGCACGCAAAAATTAATTTCTAAATTAATTATAAAAATCTGTATACAACAACATTGATTTATAAATTAATTAATATATATATATATATATATATATATATATATATAAATCTCTCTCTCGTAAATATATGCTTTCATATTTCGACCACCCCCACCAAGTCATATCTGCGTTTCCTTCCCTCTTTCTGTTTCCTTACTATGTCCCGTGTAGCTCTTAATATTTCTTTTTCCCTTTTTTCTTTTTTCTTCTTACTTGTATTTTTGTTTTTGTTTTGTTTTATTTCTATTCATATTCAATTTTTATTTTAAATTTCTGTCACCATCATAACACCTTGTGTTATTGTGAACTTATCTTAACAGGCATAATGTTATGTCAAGACCTGAAGATCGGGAGCCCCTCAAACTGCTCTCGTGAAACAAAATCAATTTTGTAGTAATAATGAAATAAATTATCATTTATATATATATATATATATATATATATATATATATATATATATATATATATATATATATATATATAGATAGAGAGAGAGAGAGAGAGAATGAATAAATAAATAAATTGACATTATTTATTACAGTTCCAAGAATTCAAGATCAACAACGGTTAGACGTACGATCGTTTCCGCGACGTTTAAAAAATGTTTTTCTTTTCTCCTTTTTTACATTCCAATATTTAACATCTTCAGCGCTTTATGCAAACGGCCACAACTAGAGGTTCAGCGATAACATCAACATATTTTATTTATTTCATAAACATATGATATTTATATAGAAAGATTAAACATGCTTGTACACACAATTATATTAGTTCCATCAATATTCAATATAAGTATAATAATAATAATAATAATGATAATAATGATAATATTAATAATAGTAACAATGGTAATAATACGATTTATAATAGTAATCACAATTGTAATAAGAGTAATAACAGATATTATATATATATTTTATATATATATATATTAGTATACAAATATGTTTGTATCCCCGCATTCTGATACTTCCACTACTACTAAGATCCACTCACGTATTGAGCACTGTTTAAGTAAATACTGAAAATCTATACACAATATATGAAATAACTTTCTAATATTATGCGTATATGCATAAAATAATTTTATATATATATATATATATATATATATATATATATATATATATATATATATATATATATATATATATATATATATATATATTCTTATATCTGTTCCATTCTTCATTGAATATTTTGCTTTAACCATATATGATAGGATCTGGACAAAATATTTACGAAGAAATTACTATAGAATAAATAATTATGAAACAAACATTAGGTACTCATTTAAACGGGTTTAAATAAAATAAAAAAGCCCCTAACAAATTTCAACCGATTATAAATATAAATAAAAAAAACCCTATACGAGCCAATCGATCTACACGCATTTTAATCTAAAAAGGCGTGAGAGTCACCTTAACCGTCGAGTAGCTGTTTAAAGATAGTATCCTCACTTCATATTCAATGAATGCCATGGTTAATCTGAATCAGGATATAGGCAATATCCGATTGGACAAAAGAAGGGGAAGTGGTGAGCGATACCGGAAGTAGAAGAGTAGCCATGATATAATAAACGTCTTGTCAGCCATTTTATATTTTAAGTGGCGAACGGAACAAAAAGGAAAAATAAAAAGCTGGTAAAATAAATAAATGAAATAAAGGAAGGAACCAAAGTAAAATATATTTCCTCTTTTTCATATAAAAAAGTAAAAATAGATTAAGTTGTCACCAACGTGTGACTTATCTTTTACTCGTTCTCTTCCGAGTGATATTTCTATTTGTTTTATTCAATTATTCCCGATGATTGGTTCAAAAATTTATTTTGAAAAATCGGAACGACTGACCAGATACGTTTATTCAAACTCATGACGCCATTAAAACACAAGTTTTTCTCTTCTTTATTTCAATTAGTTCGGGTGTTCTCATCCGCTGTGGAATCTACTTCCGTTTGCACATGCGCATACGCAGCTGTGCTATTTAAAGAGATAAATATTGTTTACCGAATCCATCAGACTGACTCATAGATTCTGAAAATATATATATAAAAAAATTTCGTCATTCGTTACAAGAAAAATGAGGAAACGATGTACCAGTGTATATAGAGAGGAGTTCCATCATATTTTATGGTTTTACAGGTGTAAATACTGTGTTAAAGTGAATAACACCGCTTTCTCTCTCTTCTTCATCTCACTCTGTTTTCTCTACGCACGTACACACACACACACACACAATATATATATATATATATATATATATATATATATATATATATATATGTGTGTATCTTGGCAGCATCTTTTCTTTTATACAAGTATCATTAAAAATAACGGACATCTTGTATCTGGTTATTTTTTCTAAGATCCTTTCCGTTTTTCTGATTAGGTTCTTAGTTTCAGACGGAAACTGGCTGATAAAATTGCCATAGCTTCCCAAAGCGCTTTCGGACCCTTCCAGGTCCATCGCCAGTCTATGATGACTGGTTAACATTGCTCCACTGACGATGGACCTGGAAGGGTCCGAAAGCGCTTTGGGAAGCTATGGCAATTTTATCAGCCAGTTTCCGTCTGAAACTAAGAACCTAATCAGAAAAACGGAAAGGATCTTAGAAAAAATAACCAGACACAAGATGTCCGTTATTTTTAATGATACTTGTATATATATATATATATATATATATATATATATATTGTGTGTGTATTTAGGCAGCATATTCTCATTTATGCAAACATTATTAAATAGCACGGAGTGTTTTTGCTTGATAAAACTTTTTTTATTTTTTCAGTTTTCCGAATGGTCCATTTAGTGTTTCGGTCAAATGGGTGTATGTAACTTCCACGGGTTTCTTGTTCCATTTTCATTTCGTCAAATCATCTTCAAGCAGTGTTAGTCTTGGTGTCTTTACAAATATGTCTTTACTGTTGAGTTTTTTTTTTATTGTAACAGCTAGTAATTTACAACTTAAAAAAGAGCGTCTATAATATCGAGATGTTACATGAGAGCGTGATTACGTTCTAAGAGCGTACAAGATTCAAACGCATAATTGCTTGATGTCTAAAAAATTGAATATATATATATATATATATATATATATATATATATATATATATATATATATATTAGTACTTCATGTATCCACGTAAAATATTATAAGGAGATATAATTTTTTCTGTGTCAGTTTTCAGTATTTACTTCAACAGTGCTCAATACGTAAGTAGAGCTAGGTAGTAAGCAATGAAAATATATATGGCAATCAAGCTACACAGAGGCTCCCGTGTTTCATCCCCGGGGGGGAATCGTCAGGCTAAATGCATGGAGTTATTTTTGTCAGGTGTTTTTATATACATGGCTTGCTAGTTAACCAATCAGATTCTTTGTTGTTCCCTCAGCCAATCGTTGGGCTTCCCTCGAACAAAGGCATTGTTGGTGACGCTCCTATTTTTGTTAACAATAACTACAAAATAAATGCCTAACTAAAAGTTGTTTATTGATATTGTACTGTCTCAAGTATCTCCCGGGCAAAGCCAGATACACCCTCTTGTCATCTATACTATATAAATGTCAATATCTGTCTGTGTATGTTCCGTATAGAAAGAAAGCTTAGAGTATTGCATAAAAACTAAAAGTGTATTTATACGTAAAAATGTCCAGGAAAGACAATGGAAGTGGTCACAAATCTGTAAGTGTACCCATAAGGGAGCTATGGCGGCAAAGATTCTCTTAAAACTTCAAATATATCCGATTTTGATAAAATTTATATCTTATTTATGAAAATTTCCGGGAAAGACAATGAAAGTGATCCTGAATCTCTAAGTAGCCCCTCAGAGCGTTATGGGTGTAGAACTTAATTTCGGTGATCTATCGAGAACCGGTGTGTTAACGTGATTATGCCGTAAATAAGTTGAAGTGGTCACGAATCTTTAAGGGATCTCTTCGAGAGCTATAAGGCAGAATCTTTTTAAAAACTTTAAATATATCTTATTTCGATGAAATTTAAATCATATGTATAAAAATTTCTAAAGAAGACAATGGAAGTGTCCCCGAATCTCTAACTGCTCCTCAATGTGCTAAATCTTTATGTGCCCCCTCATATAGAACGATGGGGACAGAACTTTACTTAAAACTACAATTATATCCAATTTTGATGACATTTAAATCATATGTGTAAAATTCTCTGAGGAAAACAATGAAAGTGTCACTGGATCTCTAACTGCCACTTAATGTGCTGAATCTCTACGCGTTCCCTCATAGGGAACGATTGGGGTGAGGGGGGGGGCTAAAAACTTAAAATATCCGATTTAAATGAAATTCAAACCATATGTATAAACCACTAATTCTGAAAGTTTTCAAATTTTTTTTGTTTCTTCCGGCTATATTAGGGGCGAAACGGGGAGGGGGCAGCGACAAAAGTATGTAATAGTACGTTATGACTATAGTGAAAGAGGACACACCGTTATCCATTCAATCGCGAGCAACATCAGGTCTTCCTGCTACTTTTATATAAAACTTAAACTACCAGCGTATATAATATGCTCATTTGTTTTTGTTGTGATGGCAGACCATATTAGTAATATTGTTTATTTTCAGACGCGTACAATGTTCGTAAAGTCTTTTATTTAACTTACTTCCTCGTTTGAAAGACAGACAAATTGAAAGACAACAGAAACGCTTTTCTGAACATTCGTTCCTTCACAACAGACGCCATTTTGTTTTGTTGATCTTACGTCTTTTTTTTTTATAATGTGGTTCTGACTATAAAATATTTTCTTTATTAAATTCAATCAGCTCCAAACGAAAAAATGTCGCAGATGGTCCCGGACAACATTTTCCTTGATTATTTAATTTATGGAAAATTCATTGCTAGCTGGAAATTAAATCTAATCCGTCATTATGTCGGCAATGGAAAACAGCAACCGCAGGTATTCTCCTACTTCGCCTTTCACTCTCGTTTACTTCTCTTTCTCCTCTTCCTCCAACTACCTCTTTCCTTGTTTACCTATCACGACTAGTTGAAACACCCGTCTACATAGGGTGAGAAGATTAGACACCTTACGTTATGTAGATTTACTAAACAGAGTATTATTATTTGTTTAATATGACTCTTTATGTTATATATTGAACGTGTTGTATGTTGTTGCAAGATTGGATGTCAGCGTGTGAAAATAGTGTTAAAAACGGTATTTCTCACATAAGGTTAGAATAAGCAGAGACATGGAAAATTCCATTAGAAGCTAAAATGTTAGAAATAAGACTACGTGTAAAATATGATGTCATGGACAGAATGTTCGTAATTACACGTAGCAGTGAAGAGAGAAAATCATTCTCTTTGGCAGACGAGCTGATTTGGTTCGAACGTCGTTTTCGAAGCATTATCTTCCCTAGTGAGTAGGAGAGGATAAGCTTACGTAATGTGCCATTTGCGTAAAACAATAAAACATAAAACATCATGATAGCATTGAACAAGTGCATTGTTGGCGTTTTATTTATTTGTTACATTGTTATTGCTACATGGAAACAGAAGACACTTGCTATCATGATAAGAGAAGAAGAGGTCGAACAACTCTGCTACATCACAACTACGACCAGCTTTACAACGAGACGTCACTAACCATTAATTCAGCTACTGACAATGTGTCAACGTGAGATGAACAGCTTTTTCCTGTCAATAAGAAGATTAGGGGCAATCTGATAGAGTCGAAATGAAGCCTTCATCTAAAGGTACAAGCGGCTTTGTATACTGCCACGTAACGTTAAAAGTTTAGATGGTTTTAATTAATGGTTATTTTTCGTTTGGTTCTGTGCGTAATAATTCATGGACAGACTGTTTGGTAGCGGTAAAAGACAGATTATGTATAATCGTGGGAACGGAAGAAAAATATCCTGATAGAGAATCACGTCATCAGAGAAAGAAAGAAAGGGTTTTCTAAATCGTAGATGATTTAGAGACTGGAAGCGAGTCGGATAACACGTATTAAAATGATTTCTTAAACCAGACTAAGTAACAGTCTCTAGTTTTCTTCCCCAACTTTCCAGTGACGAATCTTCTCGAACTTATTCATGTGTTATTTATTTCGAAATGCAGTTGAGTTTTATTCAGTCAGAAAGAGGTTGCTTCAAATGATTTTAATTTAAATAACTATAGCTGTTCAGCCGAACCCATCACACTGGATGATCAGAGCGACTGACCATTACAACCAAGATTAAGATATGAAGGTATAATGTCTCCAACCGGCCACGGCCGCATCCATTAGATAACATTAACACATATCCATGTTTGACTATCTTATCTATTAACATTTTTACACAGAAAATATAACCAATTCATGTCAAATATTTCATACGGCAGTGCACAAAAATTTCCGCTTAATTCTTGTTTTACTGAATGCATCTAATTCCATCCTAAAATGTTCGACGTTATTGCCGTTCTCAGATGCGCGTTAAGACGGAGCATTGTGCCACATCTGGAGAGGTGCCGCTCAGAGGATTCTTTCATGCATTGACATAGTTCAAAATCGAATTCGCAATCTAGTGGAGAATAATTTATTTTGTTCGTTATAGCTCCTTTCTTACAGAAGAGACGTTGCTAGTCTTTCTCTACTCTATCGTTTTATCCACAAAAATGTTCGACTGTTTCCTCGTTGTAGAAGTTTCGCAGCAAGAACACATCTTACTATAACCGCTACAAAGAACTCTCATTTATTTCTCCTTATGCCTGACATCAAACGCAATTTCCATGAATATAGCTTCTTTCCAATAATTTCACATCTGCGGAACACATTGTCACAAGGTTGCTTGCCCGAGGGCTCCCACAAGGTCATTTAAAATCGAATTAAAAGAAAATAATTTGATATAAACCGTTCTCATAATTGATCAATGTTTGTACATTACATTCATCATTTTCAACCCTTTCATAATGTTCATCATCATTTAATTGACAATCTATCCATTTCATTAACTCTTATGCTTCAGCGGATTTTAGCTTTGATTAATAGCGATCGTTAGTAAATAGAAAAGTATGGTTTAGCAACTTGTTTCAAATATATATCACTCTATTAGCAAAATAAATCAATTTGTTAATAAATCTAATTTATTAAAATCTGCATCGATAATAACTTTCAACTAAATCATCATTATTTAATTGCTTTCATATCAGCAGAAGGGACTGGGGAGGAGGGGGCCTTCTGAGGTTTATCAGTTTGTTTCGTTTTTCTGTTTAACGGCATATCAACCCTTCTGAGGTGATTTACTGACGAGACACAATGTAACGTAGTCTTGGATGTTCTTCAATGGCCACCGTGCGTCCACTTCGTATTTCTATAATCACAGTTGTGAAGTGGCAGACGAAGCATTCCATCTCAATTGGACGTGAACAGACGAGAAAGAGTTTCGTGCAGTTAGGAGAGAGTTTTTTGCTAGTTTTGTTAGTTAGTGTTTTTACGGTGTTGTCCGAAAAAGAGTTCCTCCCGAATTTTAGACCGTTGTTTGACTTCATTATGCAATAAAAGATGTTCTAGTTTCTTACAGACTCTCAGTCACTAATTTGGTCTCTCGGAAACTCTAAATAAATTCAGAAATAAATATAGATGCCACCGATGGATTTTTCGTCAAAATTAACTCTAAGAAATTTTTATTTTTAAAAACTTATATTTACCCCAAACAAGGCATATTGCCACAGAGACGTAATAAACTACCGTGATTAGGGGTCAGATTTATAATGGGCATCCTAAGTGCAGCAAGATGTTTGTTCACCTTACATTTACATTTCTGTATGTTGGTATAGTCGGGGAAACAGAGAGCACGGAGGGAATTCCAAAGGCAAGCGGTCCGAGGAAAGAAACTATTATAGTAGAAAGTTTTCCGGCATTTTATCTTGGTACATGACTTTGTTTTCAATTGCATCGCCGGACAGACACACAGAAAGATTACGTTGATGACATAAAATTAGTTTTTCTTTCACTCATAGATTCCCTTTCGCTTGATTCTTCTTCTTCCGCTCATGTTATTCTTCTCTCTCTTCTTCCAATTCGCGTTCGTTCCCTTGAAAATTGACCAAAGCAGAGTAAACGTGGGCCGTCAGAAATAATTTCGGATTTTTATGATCACAATCAGCCGATGGCGACCGGAAATAGATTCCTCAGAGACGCACATGCGCAGTAGTTATGCATGCGCAATCGGCTTGTGAGGAAATATGTTTCGTTTTTTTTTCTTTTTATAAATAAAGCTAGTCACGTGCGGACATCTTTTTTCATCCGCGTAAATAACATAAAAAGAGTTTACTGATATTTGCGCAGTATTTTACGAGGTTATAATAGTTTGGCACCCAGTGAGAATCTTAATTAACTTGAGTTATTGTTGGGGTCAGGTTATCAAGTGTGCGATTTCTGTATAAATAGAGAGTTTGGGGGCTTAATTGGGAAAAGAACATTAAGATCAAATTGAATTGGATATCATTGGAATATAGAACTAGAAGATATACCTACGCTGTTTGAAGATTAATGATGCCACTTGTGTACTCCTGCTCCCAGCCCTGAACCCTATATAATCGTAGTTTTATTTTTTATTAAATGTAAGCAATGAAAAATCCTTTTTGTGTCTTCGAGTCTTCATTTGTAAATAAACCTGCTTCAGGGAAATTCTTGGAGAATTCATAAATTTGAGAAAACAATTAAGTGTTTCTTTTCAGTCTTCTGTATCGTGGCATTCTCAACGAAGATATTGACTACGTTACACATAATTATACAAAGCAACATCACTCATTTGAGGAACATTACATATGCGTGTGATTTCTAGACCTTATGGCGAACATGGAGAGAGAAGGATAGAGGCCACAGAGGTGAGATGCTTCCGAAAGATCCTCCAAATCTCATACAGGGACCACATTACTAACTAGGAAGAAGAACAGACTCATGCAAGCAGTTGGGAAGATCTACTGACCACTGTTAAAGAGATATAAATGAAGTGGTACGACCATGTCACACGTTCATTAGGTCTCGCAAAGAGAATCCTTCAAGGAACTGTAGAGGGAGAAAGAAGAAAGTGCGGACAAAGAAAGAGATGGGAGGATAAGATATGAGAGTGGATACGACTGGAGCTGCGGCGCACACTCAGGAAGGCAGAAGATCGGAAAGGTCGGAAAAAGCTAGTTCCCAGGTCTTTCTTGGCGTCCAACGATCATCCACACCACGGCACAGATGATGATGACATATGTTGTCCCACAAAGTACAATAAGGGTCACTACGGTACAATGAATTAAAAAATAACTTAGTTTATTATAATATGGTGTTACAAAATCGCAGTGATCATCATTAGATTACATACTAATACAATACCAACTTGATATATTTGTATTGAATAGTCCATCATTGCTCGGAATGAATACGGGTTGCAGTTCCCAGCCCTGAAATCCATATTACCATGTTATTCTTATTATTTAATTTTCATAATTTTTAATTTTTAAATACCGTTTAAATGTCGTTTTTGTTCTTCATGGCTGTCCGGTTTGAACGCAGACCCCATGTTATTATCGATAAAAAACTGTAATAACAAACTAATAACACGCCTATTTCGTCGTTTTTACATACGTTGTTGACTCATTAAAAATGAGATCGTCAGATCGCTAAAGATGAAAAGTAATTGTTGAGTAGCTGGTGTCGTTTTAACTTTACTTTAAAAAAAAAAACCTTTTTTAAAATGAATTGTGCCCAGCTCGAATATCACGTAATAAGTAAAATTCTGCTGCCACGGCGACTTAAAAAACGCTCTTTGTGTTAAAATTAAAAAAAAAATGGCATAATCATGTTAACACGCTTATTCTCATTAAATCACGGAAGTTAAGCGACGTTCAGCCGGGTCAGTATCAGATTGGTGATCATTTGGGAATACCAGGCGCTGTATGTAGAAAATTACAAAACTAACGTCGTTAAATATGATTTCGAATGAGCACAGTATGTGACCGCTTGTGAATTTTATATTCCCTAGAAATTTAATATAGGAAGCTGACCCCCAACCGCCAAGGTTATGTACCGGATCAGGCCAGAAAGATTATTAGATCCTTCGTAATATTTAACTTATAAAAAGTTGTTTGATCGCTCGTGCATGGAGTAATGCTACCACACATGGGCTCGTGCACCACATACTAACCTCTCCCTCTTGAACTGTGTGCAAAAAAGAATTTCTAACCTAATAGTCCTCGCACTGTCTGTCAAGCTTCAGCCCTTGTCACATCAACGCAGAGTTGAATCCCTCTGCTTGTTTCAAAAGTAGTTCCACTGAATCTGCTCCGATGAACTTACTGCAACTGTACCCCAACGATAGTGGTAATAATTTGTTACTTGCAGAACCCCGTGTAAATTCCACAGTGGCTTTCTTCAACTATCCGTATAATTTACTGTAAATATTTATATGTCTCTCCGAATAATAAATGTGTAGCGCAATGCCTCTATGTAATTTACATACAAATGTTTATGCGGGACGTTTCTTCTTAACATGTTCTGACGCCATTGTCTTCGTTGAGGATGCCACACTACATAAAACTTTAAAAAGTTACTTGTTTTATTTTCATAGGTAAATTCATCTAGCATTTCCAGAAGTGCTTCTTCAGCTTTGATCACAAATGAAGACTCAAAACACAAAAAAAGGATTTGCATTGCTTACTTTTATTGCTGGTGTATATCGACATTGACTTACTCCCACACTCATTTTTTTATGTACCGTAGGTTCCCCGTCGGAATCCATCTGAGGGGAAAAGCACAGGACGTCCTCGCCAATCGTTGCACTCTCGTTTTTCGATCGACTCATCATATTTATCAAAAGTGTTTTCATTTTTAAACAATTTTCTTTAAACAATAAATAACACATTTTGGAATGCAACGCTTACTCATAACGTATCAAAACCGACACAGCTTTGGATTCTAAAAGCACACTGAGAACTACATTCCAATTTTAACGCATATTTCATTAGACCACTCTTGTAACAAAAACCTTCCCCTCGCCAGTCATTGTCAGTTATTACCTCATTATTATTATTATTATTATTATTATTATTATTATTATTATTATTATTATTATTATTATTATTATTATTATTATTATTATTAATTAGTAGTAGTAGTAGTAGTAGTAGTAGTAGTAGTAGTATCATTACTTTCTCTGCCTTTCCACGGGTAATCTCGTTACAAATGTGTGTAAGGTTTAATGATATGAAGAAAAATGCACTCTTTCTTCTTCCGTAAAAATAATTGCCGTTGTCAGCGAAATATCGTTCGAATAAATAAAACCAATATGTTTCTTCTCTATTTATTAATCTAAAATTGTAACAAGTTAATCATTTAAATCTTATCACAGTAACCATAACTGTCAACTAAATGTTATTTAAATAAATGAAAACAAATGTTACTTTTTAATTAATTTATTTAAAAATTGTAATAATTAAATGTATTAAAATTACATTTTTTTTTAATTTTAACACAAAGAGCGTTTTTTAAGTCGCCGTGGCAGCAGAATTTTACTTATTACGTGATATTCGAGCTGGGCACAATTCATTTTAAAAAAGGTTTTTTTTTAAAAAGTAAAGTTAAAACGACACCAGCTACTCAACAATTACTTTTCATCTTTAGCGATCTGACGATCTCATTTTTAATGAGTCAACAACGTATGTAAAAACGACGGAATAGGCGAATAGGCATACAAACATGCAGAAATTTAAATATCTTGCTGACTAGGTCCCCACCCAGTTTGCACCCCGAATAATCTGACATCACACTAGCCCCTTACATTTCACTGGCAATATGCCTTGTTTGGGGTGAATAAAAGAAAAACTGCCTCCTCGGACAGCCACAACGAATATAGTATAGATGTCATTTCAAAAATCCCCTAAATCCGTCTGAAGAGAATGAGTCACAGATCAAAACGTAAAAGTCGGTAAATGTCGAATGTTAATTTTATCAATATAAGTATTTTGAATAAATCAAACTGTTTATGGTGTAACCCAAGATTTTTGGGTCAAAGAATGTAAAAGAACTGTCACTTTGTCTCGAATGGGTACTTGAGTATCTGATTTAATAGGTTTGACGAAATGACTCCAAACTGTCAACACTCTCATCACTCAAAAAAATTTAACTTGTCCTTATTCTTCTCAGTCGAAAATTATGTCTACTCGTTTTTACGATAAAAGAATCTCTCACTTTAGACCGAAGCTCGTATTTCAAAAAGTGATAAGAGTACTTTAGATAGAAAAAACACACCGCCTTGCAATAAATTGCAATATAATTATGTATTATTGTTATAAGCTCTATCTGAAAGGATATCGAGGTCTTTGTGCATAGAAGATCTGCGATCTTCGACTCGATCTGATTGATTATATATTCGACGATTCGAACCCAGATCCAAGTATTTTGAACCCTGGCTTCTTAACGTTAAGCCGCCGTGACCATAACGCTTTTAAATGCGAGATGAATACGCCTTGCGTGTTTTATTTGTAAACACAAGTAATGAGATTCAGACAGTGTTCCACTCTTCTAAAGGAGCAGAACTCACAACGTAGTTAAATTTGAATTTTCAATTTAATTTTTACTCAAAGTGCTCAACTTAAGGAAGCTTAATAATGGTTTTTTGATAAATATATATTTTTCATATCCATAGACATATATATGTTTCGTGTTCCTTACACTCGTCAGTATAGATGACATAATCATACCGCCGGTCGGATGATTCGAATACTAAAGTTAAGTGCATCAACTCTTGTTTCCCTAAGCCATTTTCTTATATATTTTAATCGCACAAAATACATGCTAAAATATTCCTTAGTTTAAAGATTATGTTAAAAATCCATTTTAGCTGTTCTAATTAGTTGTAAATTGCAATTATTCCACCAAATGACCTATCTCCGATTTTTGTGAAATTTTATACATCAATCAAAAATATTACCCAAATTTCAGGTTCTTTGGAGTATTTATAGGGTTTTTAGAAGGTATAATATGGATAGAACTTCCCACTTGAAAATTCCAAATATTTCAGATTTGCATTGAATTTGATCCATAGTTATTAGACACTAATTAAGCAAGATTCCCTGAATTTTAATTTCTTCTTAAGACCCTTGAAGCGTAAGCCTTAAAATCTAAACATTTTCTCGAATCAAAATTATGTAATAGATTTTGATCAAAATTAGGATAAGGATTCTAGACATAAGGTAGATTTAGTATTATTATATCTTAGTGTTAATAGTCGTAATGGGATATAAGTGGTAACACTTGTTCTGTTCACGGAATTAATTTTACCCGACCTAAGAAGGGTATTTTTTTAGTTAATAATATTATTTGGAAGATTTTGTTGAAATTAAAATTATGAGCACAGTTTTAATGAATATTTTGATCTAATTTTAACTCAGAAAGAATTAAAACAAATATGAAAAAAATCGCATATTTTGTAATCCGAAAATGTTGTCGTTCGTATTTTTCCCCAACTAAATTTTTGCATATGTTTAAATATTAATGGATCCCTACATGTCAAGGCCAAAATCCGCCCGAGGATCATGGTTAATGAGATGGAATGATCGTCAGTCGAAAGATGAAGAAACCTCTGAGATATTTGAGCCTTATTAATTAAATGGACCAAGTTCGAATACTTGTGGAGTCGGTTTATGGAAGAAATCTGTAGAGATTGGATTTGAAGCAGTCATGTGTTCATGGAAATGCCACATGACGTTGGGGCACATGGAGGAAGAAATACTTTTGTGTATCATTATGGTAGAAACTAGTTCTTACGCATAATACCATGAATACACATTTCTTATTTATCTATATGTATCTTCAATATTCATCCCGGACCGGGTCCATAATATTGAGATGGCCATCGACATTTTAAGTAGTTAAAGTGTAAAGAAAATATGGACGACAAAATGTTTGAGTTACAAACAGTGGTACCTCCCAAGATGTTGGAACAGTACTCCATCTTAGGACGTATCTGACTCTTATATACGTACCAAATTTGATCAGCAGTCAGGTACTTGGTCTAATGTTATGATGATACTGACCGACTCGAAGTAAAAAAGGAGAAGAGTGGGATGACTGGTAAGTATAGTAGACTGTGTCTATGACTCAACGAATAACTAGAAAAATACATAACCCAAAACACACAACATATTTTAATACGCCGAGAACACTCTTTCTTGACTGGACAAAGTACGAATTTGACTTCACAATCTAGTGGGAATGGTCTCTTCTCTTCTCTACAGCCCCTTTCTCACAGTAGTGACCTTTCTAGTCTATATTTACACTGTCGTTATTTCCACGGAAAGTGCTCGACTGAGCTCCATCTTCGAGTTTCATCTTGTAAGATATTCGCAATAAAAGCTCTTCTTTTTACCACAGTTGCAAATCATTTTCCATTTCTTCTCCCTTGTGCGTAACATCAAACGGAATTTAAATAACCAAAATCTATTTCCCCAAAATTTCCCATCTGTGGTACACAATATCACTAGATTGCTTCCCTGCAGACTACAACATAGTCGTATTCAAATCCGATGTCATAAATCGTCTTCATAACTAATCAAATTTTGTTTTTTCCATTCACCATTTTCCATCCTCTCATCACATTCTTCATCATTCAACTAACAATAATTTCATCTGATTAACCCGGCTCGTTGATTGGCTTTTGGCCTTGATATGTAGTGACTCATTAGCAAAAAAAAAAAAAAAAAAAAATTCAAGTTTTATATACAAGCACATTTATGCTCCACCCAATGGCATATTTTTCTCAGCTTGGAGGATTATATAAGTGTGAAAAAACTATATACACTATGTATAAATACGTATAATAAATTGTTTTGGACGATTAAAATAATTTCCAACGCTATTGATAATGTTTACCCATTCATTTATTTATATATTTTATTATTATCGCTTATGTGTAAATTCATGCTTTCAAATCTGACGGAGATATTGAATCTACAACGTCACGTCAAAGCTATAATTATTTTGTTACGGTAATGTTTTAAGCTCTATTTATAAGAAAGTTGAAATAGGTCAGTTGGTAGAACCTCAGACTGAGGATGTCAAGATTTCGGTTTTGATTTTCGGTCATGTAATAACCTTAATTTGTTGTTAATTTATTATTTACTATTGATGCAATGTTCTCTATTTCTAAAAGTAGTTAAGATCTCGATATTTCGAAATAAGACAAATTCCGCAATGTATTTATTATGATTAAAAAAATTGTGACTGAAGGACAGACGAGAAAAAAACGCTGGAGATTCTCCTTATGTTTTTCTGACGTAAAAATGGCTGAGATACATTAAACAGAAATATTTTTTTAGTAGTACAGACCACCAGATGATGAGCCATATCACTTTCGAGGCTTTAACAAAAAATTGCCCTTACCTGATTTATAGCTACTTTGAGTTCTCATCCCAGAACGGATTCAGGATGCTGTACATATGTTAAGTAGTTGAAGTTTTAAAAAAAAATAGAGGGGTCGACAAAGGGGGAGTGATTATACGCCTGGTTGTCGGATTGTCAAGTAGGGTTGAGGCCATCACACCACTTAGGGAATAAAAAGGAACTTCAATCAATCGCTTTTTCTAAATGCGAAGCTCTAACCCCAACGCTAACCCTACACCTATGTGAAGCGAGCAGCAGAACATGAAATAAATAACCAAAAGAAAGAAGATTGTATAAAAGGTAGAAAATCATCACCCGAATATGTCCCGCTTCCGACGACTTTCACTTATCTTCAAACACCAATCACAGCATCACAGTTGCTCTCATAGTTTTTCGGTTTTAATGCCATCGAGATAATTTTATTAATAAATCAAACGAATTAAAGAATAAAAACTAGAATGGCGTCCCATAACGTTGCTAATTCTGAACTCTAAAATCAATCGGTGATTGCCGGCCAATGTCTGGTCGGTGCAGATCACAATGAATGGCCCAGGAATGTCTTCTATGTCCATTGTATTTACAAATTGGTACCGGACCGCGTTTTACATACAGCGCCTAGTACTTTTTGGATGGTTTCTCATCCAATACCTGTTTACAACGTAAAACATTCAAAGATGAATCGAAAAAGACTCCAAGGAGTATGCATTTTCTATTCTAAAGAAGATCTGGGAGTATACGTGTTTCTATTTCAAGAAGATCTGAGAGTATACGTGTTTCTATTCTCAAGAAGATCTGGGAGTATATATGTTTTTATTCTCAAGAAGATCTGGGAGAATACGTGTTTTTATTCTCAAGAAAATCTGGGAGAATACGTGTTTTTATTCTCAAGAAGATCTGGAAGTATACGTGTTTCTATTCTCAAGGAAGTCTGGGAGTATTGTGTTTCTATTCTCAATAAAGTCTGGGAGTATACGTGTTTCTATTCTCAAGAAAATCTGGGAGTATACGTGTTTCTATTCTCAAGGAAGTCTGGGAGTATTGTGTTTCTATTCTCAATAAAGTCTGGGAGTATACGTGTTTCTATTCTCAAGGAAGTCTGGGAGTATTGTGTTTCTATTCTCAATAAAGTCTGGGAGTATTGTGTTTCTATTCTCAAGAAAATCTGGGAGTATACGTGTTTCTATTCTCAAGAAAATCTGGGAGTATACGTGTTTCTATTCTCAAGAAGATCTGGGAGTATACTTGTTTCTATTCTCAAGAAGATCTGGGAGTATAGTTTTTTATTGCCAACAAGATCGTTTCAATATAAACTCCTTCAGATAGCTGTCTATCATTTCACGATGCGTTCTACAGTTGCATTTATTCTGCATTTGTACGGCGAGTAATGAGGGTTGCCTCCATCTCAACGTTGAAAGCTAGAATCTAACCCTAATCCGACGCATGTCTAGACAGTACTCACAAAACTGGGTTATGGGTGTGTGTGCACACTGCGCATTATTGATTAGGCTATTTAATTTGCAAAACTCATTTTCCAATAGTGGCGGGGCACTTCCACAATGGATTCAGCGTTTGAATTGGTCCAGATTAATACTGTACTCTAGAAAGAGCAACACCTCTTTTTCCATCTCCCCATCTCTATATGTATTTTTTTTATCACATAGTTCACCCCAAGCAAGGCAAGTTGCAACTGTAGACGTAAGGGGCTACTGAGAATTAGGTTGACAGTTTTGGGGGTCATTCTAAATTGAGAGCTGTGCAGTGAGATGCTTGTTCACATTAGTTTTAAAGTTCTTCATGTCGGTACAGTCGAGGAAACAGGAAGCAGGAAGGGAGATCCAGAGGTCGACAGCATGAGGAAATAAGCTATTGGAGTAGAAGGCTCTTCGGCATCTGGGGAACTCCACAATGAACGGATGGGATCGAGCTGATTCTCGGGTTGGTCGAGTCCATTTACGTCGAGGGGGCACCAGAGCAGCAAGTTCATCGGAGCACATTCCATTTAAAATAAACACAAGGATGCAACATTGCAGCAATGGGACAGGGGCTGGAGCTTGGTGGCTAGTGAGGAATATATTAGATTAGCGACTCTTTTTTGGACCTAGTCTGTCTCTCAATTTCTCCTCCCTGTCTCTCTCATTCTCTCTATTTCTACAGCGTTATTTATTACACCGATAATATATTATGTTTCTGTCTGCCTTAATAATCTCTCAACAGACCTCGTAAAACTCTAAAACGAGACAAACATATCGAATATCGCCTTACATCTAACGGCGCGAAGGCAAGATTATTTAAAACAAAATCTACATTTTATGCAATTTAGGCAATTATTTCTGTTCGATGATAAATCAATATTTATGGCAATTCATCGAAGCCGTTTCCAAAACGAGAAAACAACATTTCAGTTATTCGATTTTTTTTTCCAATTACAGTTTGCAAGAAAAGTGTTGAAAAGATGGCGGACGAGCGCGACTCGATTTAATTCGAAGGAATTGAGTCATAAATTTAAAAGATTTTATTGCGTCGTTTGGAAGCTGATAACGGCGGCTCGTATTCGTATCGGTAATACGTGCTACAACTTCACTTCGAGAGCTCCTCTATGCCGACGATGATGAGGATATGCAAATGATAATTGAGTACTTGTCTTGAGCGTGCACCACTTTTCTACTCACCATAAATTTGGAGAAAACTAAAGTACTACTCATAACTCTACCAGGACTCCAATATGTCGGAATTTACGTAATGGGGACCAGATTACATGTAGTTGACTCCTTTATATATCTTGCCAGCATTCCCTCCCGAGATTGATCCCTTGGTTTTTATGTATTTAACTAGCCTTGCAAACTCACATTTTCTGAGTCAAACAGTGTTATTCGAGCTCAATGCATGATTCAACGAATAATCTTTTCTTATTGTATATAATAGTATCGACTTTGACCTCACTTCTCCTGTCTAGTTGACGCGTCACAATCGTCAGCCATGTTTAAAAAATCCAGCAGCAAACGAACAGAAAATTGTATCAGTAAGTTACTAGGCACTGATTAAGGGGACAAAATTAAATATAGTTGACTCCTTTGTATGTCTTGGCAGCACTCCCTACCGAGATAGATCCCTTGATTCTGAAATAGACTTAATAATTGAAACGGTTGGAAAAGCCTTAGTAAGCTGGAAAAGCAAATGTGGTCATTACGATCAACACAAAACTTAGTGTGTACGCATCATGAGTCATATCTATGCTCCTGTATTCCTCGGAGACTTGGACCACGTAACGCCGACACAGAAGAACCTTGGAGATATTCCACCAAACCTGTTTCAGGATGACTCTAAACGTTAACTGGCAATCACTCACACCCGACACCACTGTTCTTCAGCTAGCTGGTGTATCGAATATTGAAGTGCGCATCATACATAGCCAGATCCGCTGGACAAGCAGATGATTCGGATGGAAGATGACAGGCTTCCTAAACAACTGTTATACGGAGACCTGCAGCGTGGCAAACATCCGAGACACAAACAAAAGAAACATTTTAAGGATGTGGTAAAAACAAGTTGAAAACACTTAACATAAACGTAGAGAAATGAGAGAGAAAAGGGTCATTCTCGAAAGTTCCAGGCACATTTCAGCCCAACTATGTGCAGTTAATGTAGCAGAGTATGTCTACCAAGGACAGGTCTACTGAGCCACACGAAATCCCATCGCAACCACCAACTACGCGAATGTTAAATAAGAGTAGAATATAGCTATGTACAAACGGAAGTCAGTGGTCTCGTATGTCATAGCTGCAGCAAGACCTATAAATATAAATCGGGTTGTAGAGCCATTTGCGTACCCACAAGCAAACATTGCAATCTTTTAGGGTGGCTTTCTTCTGTAAAAAAGAGTCAATCACAACCAGACGCGCTACAACTAAGTTACGATTAGGTGACGTTGCAATTAAACTTAGTGACAATGTTTGTACATCAAAGACAGAAGAACCTATTAACTTGTGGTGCAGATCCGAATAAGTATGTGGATCCAGAGTTATTTTTGTCACTTTCTTTAAATTTGTTATTATTTGTGGAAATGGTAAACTTGTTAAATAATCGGTTACTCTGAATGTTTTATGAATAAAAAGCTAAATTCGTATGAATCAGCATGGTACGACTCTTTTGGCCGGCATTAGTTTACCCAATTCTGTCTTAAATCAGGTACTCACAGGAAAGACCACGTGATGGTTGCAAATATTCCATGGGTTAAAGTGGTGCCATAGAACCGACTGAGTTCGAATTCGGAACACTCGGATCTTCAGCCCGCATCGTTATTCGTTTCCCGACCTACATATCCATTTTCCGGGTTAGAGGTTGATAGACAGGGTTTGACCTTAAGGCCAGGTAGCCCCATGTGAAAGTGGAGGATTTTTAATTGGTTTATTTACAACTATAATATAGTCAGATAAAATAAGAGCCGTTTAGATCTATATTAAGATATTAGCCCGAAGCAAATCTTAGTCAAGGAGGATGGATTCATAAATGAATACAATATTATTATTATTATTATTATTATTATTATCATCATCATCATCATCATCATCATCATCATCATCATCATCATCATCATCATCATCATCATCATCACTATTATTATTATTATTATTATTGTTGTTGTTGTTGTTGTTATTATTATTATAATTATTATTATTATTAATTATTAATTATTATTATTATTATTATTATTATTATTATTATTATTATTATTATTATTAAACGTTTTCTCCGCTAGATACGCACTAACATAGCTGAGTGCCATTCGAATCCTACGATCTTGGGCCAAGGCGTTCGCTTGTTTTATGTTCATATTCGTCCATTCAAAACGTTGTCTATGCATCTTTTCTTTTGTCTACCTTTCGACCGGTTTTCTTTTATTATGTCTTTAACGCATATTTTTCATAGCTCTACACTGGAACGCTTAATGTGACCAAACAATCTCAAGACTTTACATTTCATGACAGAGGATATTGTTGGGATGACAGTGAGGTTTTGCAACTCTGCGATACTGATGTGATTAGGTACAATATATAGTTAAAATTAAACTGTAGTCGTTTCGAAGTCGTTAAAGTGTGTGCTCGAGAGTTCTAGCAACCGGCTCGAGACTATATCGCCATTCCCAGACCACAAGGCAGCCAGGTGACTGACCAACAAATATAAGCCTGTTCGGCTCCACACTGTATCAATATTTAATCATGTGTGTGCATGAATAAAGTTAAAATCGGAGATCTCTCCACGTAAAGGTAACATTAAGCAGAGAACGGAAGATGCCATAGAAACGAAAAGAAAAACTAGAGTAAGGATTACGTGTCAGGATATAAACAAAAAGACGCCAGGAACATGTGGCGATTAAGCTGAGAAATCTTCCTCTGTTTTCTTGACTGCAAGAAAGAACGTTCGTGCTTTGGGGAGATTCTCCCATTCCCCTATGAAGGGTGGGCTTGCGTATTATTTATGTGCTGTATACTGAAGAAAAATAAATAAAAAAACTAAAACCACTGTTAACCCCCAAATGATCGTGTGCTGTCGTTATTAATAACATTTACAACCACTGTTTAAAAAAAGAAGACGACGATGACGGCAAGAAGAAGAAAGAAAAAAGAAATCGACAAAGAAAGAGAACAGCAAATACTGCTACGTGTTATCTACGCAATAATACTCCAACTACTTATGTTATGAAATGCCATCATAATAATCTACTGTGATGGAATTGGTCTACGGTAGTGATACACACATAAACACTACTAATAAAGGTATAAACTCGCAATTTTTCTGTAGTTATGATTAAAAAAGTAGACAAGATAAGTGTAGGTAGAACAAATGGCATAGGAGAAGGAAAACTTCGATACAACACCTGTGACCAGAAAGATCTCTGTTATGTATACTAGAAAAGAAATAAAAACGAAAGCACTGTTAAACCCTAAGTGGTCGTTTGCTGTCATTATTAATAGAATTTACAACAGCTGTTATTGAGAAAAAGAAGAACAACAACGGAAAAAGAGGAGAACAAAACGCTGCTACGTGTTATCAAATCAACAAGACTTAAGCTGTCTCCGTGATGAGCCGCTGTCCAGATAATCTGATGCGGTCAAACAATTGGTCACTGTAATCATAACACACACACACCACTGCTGCTTGTAGTAGTTTTTAAATTATCAAACAGTAATAATACTCAAAAGAAGTCATAAAACAAAGCAATACGTTAAAAAATAATTAATGCCAAAATGATATACAAAACTGGACACACTAGAGTCATCCTACATTATTCTTTGATTCTATAGTGCAGTTCAGAAAATAATTTTTGTATGGTCACAAAATAAATAGAAAAATAAAACATTATACATTTCTCTCCCCCACTTCTTAAAAAGTAATGCCACCAACACCGGTTAGTAACAGGATGGAAAGACCGAGGATGGATAATAGGGACTATTTAGGGAACTTACTGTCACTCGGATGACAGGCAAACACCACTGGTCGTGATCAGTGATAAGTGATAATTTGAGACCCCCAAGTGAGTTACAATAATAATTTAACAGAACGGAATGTACGAGAATATTAATGAGACCTGCTGTCAGCTAAACAGAAGTGAAACGTATCGGTTGTGATTTGCGATCCATCATTATAAACCATTGGTGTGTAGTAGTAGTAGTAGTTAGTATGGTAGTAGTAGTAGTAATAATACTATAATAATAATAATAATTACAACAATAACAACGACGACGACAGCGATGATGATGATGATGATGACGACGACGACGACGACGATGATTGATGATGATGATGATGATGATGATGATGATGATGATGATGATGATGAAAGACTGATCATCTATTCAAAAAGCACAGTGAAACTGGAAACAAAAAGTCAAGAACAAATAAAATGTGAAAAGAAACATTTATAAGACGAACCAGAGAAATGACCCACGAAAACACATAGACATGGCTACAAAAAGGACACTTCAACAAGGAAATTGAATCTATTGAGATATGCACAAAACGACGCGATCAGAACAAACTATATAAAAGCCAAGATAAAATATACAACATCCAGGAAATCAGTAAATATAGACTCTGTGGAAAAAACGACGAAACGGTAAATAAGATAGTACGTGAACGCAGCAAACTAGCCAAAGGTAATTCACTGGGAACTATGCAAACGTCTGCACTTTAAACATACCGGATAATTGTACAGCCACAAATCGGAGACGGTATTAGAAAATAAAACGCACGAAATCCTCTCTTGGACATAGGGTACAACGGACAAGCTCATCCAGTAAGTAGACCGGACGTGATAAAAGTCTACAAGAAAGAAAAAAACCTGCCAAATCGTAGACTTCGTTACTCCAGCAGATCACAGGGTGAAGATCAAAGACGCAGAAAAACTCAGCAAACATATGGAACTTGCCAGAGAGCTGAAAGGAATATTGAACACGAAAAAGTCATTGTTGCACTATAAAAAGGAGTACTCTGAAAAGTTCCGAAAATCATGGAAAAAGACTAGGAGAAATTGGAATCAAAGGGAGGATCGACACCATATTAAGAAAATCCTTGAGTGCGGAAACAAATCCACATAACCAGGTGACGCCTACTAAACAGGTAAGTAGAAATAGTAATATAATAAAAACATAGACAGAACATTACACGAATCTAAAGGAGCTGAAACAACCAGAAATCTCATACTCCCTCCTCCAAATGGTGGTACTCGTCTCAGCTAGTACCACACAAAATGGTTGAAAACGGTCAAAGAGGATGGAAAGATCTAGGAAGGTGAACACCAACCAAACCGCGACTGGAAGGGTGCGGAGAATATTGACACCCGGGATGGGGGTCTTATCGCCATTCCAACTACAGAGATCAACGATCGTTGCCAGCAAGAAGTCAATGGTAAACGGCTGTTACGATAACGCAAAATGGTTTGCAGTGGGTTTCGAAAGAGGCGAAGAGTGTTTGAAATTTGAGGAGATTTCTCTTCACTAAGACTCCAGGGTACACAGCTCGTTATTGTTAGCGAGCAATCGCTACTAATAATGACTTGTGTGACAACTCCTAGTCAGTAAATAATAATAATAATAATAATAATAGTACTCTTCATTATTCGTGAATATGCCAAAATGGCGGATGTTTCTGTTTTCAAGTGAAATGATATTTCTTGCACCAAGTTAGTCAAAACAAACGAACGAACAAACAACTAATAATAACAACAGTTATTGGTTAAAATTGAATTTCAAACAGAGAAAATTTGCTGATGTTCTTTTTGTTGTTTTTCTCTTCCGAAAATAAAACGTTCACTCAATTTTAGAAATGAAGCGAAGCTTGAAATTCATTTTAATTAATTTTTTCCTCTGAAATTAAATGAGATCTCAGATTTTTAAAAACGATGGAGGACGTACAGAAATATACAAGAAGTTGTGCTCTTAAGATGCGTCCATCCAATCTGCAACAGAATTTGATTTCAAACTTTAGCGTGACAGACGGACATGGCTTCTTATAAAGATGCGTGGATGTATCTAAAACAAGATGCGTCTGTTCAATCTGCACGGTTTGCGATGGAAGTGATATTTCCACATTCTGGTTGACGAGTAATGCCATTTTAAATATAGGCCTGACAGCCCAACGAAAATGCTATTTAAAACTTGAGCGAAGCATAGAAACGGACATTTTATTTTAAACTTAAACTTAGACCAATAAAAAAGGTATTTCAAACTGAAGCCTTACAAACCAACAAAAACGCTACTTTAAACTTATATATAACAAACGTACGAAGCGTAACAGACCACTACAAATTATATTAAACCATTAATGTAATAAACCAACGAAAATGCTATTTAGACAAGTGGGACAGACCGGCCGACGGACAACACGTATCTAGAGATGATTGAACACATGTTCTGTTTAGGGATGAAAATCATAAACTCAAACTTAAGCATGACAGACTAACGAAAAATATATTTCGAAGTTAAGCAGAACAGACCAATGAAAATAGTATTTCAAACTTAAGCCATAACAAACTAACGAAAATTATATTTATAACTTAAGTCTGACAGATCAACGAGAATGTGATTTCAAACTTAAGCATGACAGACCAACGAACATTATATTTAAAACTTAAGCGTGACAGACCAACGAAAATTATATTACAAACATAAACGGAAATGCTATTTTAAACCTAAACGTGACAGACAAATAAAAACGGAAATTTTTATTTCAAACTTATGAGGGACAGACCAACGAACCTCTCATTTCAAACCTAAGCGTCACATATAAATGCAAATAGTATTTCGAACTTAAGTCTAACAGAATAACGAAAATGCTATTTAAAACATAGGCGTGATAGGCGTGATACACTAACGAAATACTATTTCATACTTAAGCTTAACAGACTAACGAAAATGCTATTTCAAACTTACGCTTCACAGACCAATAAAAATGCTATTTAAGACTTAAGCGTGAAAGATTGAAAAGTACTATTTTAAATTCAAGCGACCGACAGACAGAGCCTCTTATAGCGATTATTGGATGTATCTACATTAAGAAGCGCCCATCTAATTTGCGCGTCTAGCGATCAAAATGCTATTTTTAATAGAAACGCGACAGACTCACAGACCAACGGATCGAGCCTCATGTATATGCGAAGATTGCCAAACCCCAAGAGGCCGAAAGAAAAATATCAGCGCTTAGGATAATAGTTCGAAAGGAAATCATGTAAGTAATCTTCATCCCCAAAAGGAAGACAAAACAATAGAAAATCTACACATTTCAGTAAACATTAAAAAAAAACGATTTTATGATCATTTTTTTACACCTTCATTTTATTTGACACCTTCTTTTGTTTATGTCACGTATCCGTTTGTCAGTTGAGGCGAAAACATTAATTAAAATGAATTTCAGGCTTCGTTTCGTCTTCAAAATTGAATTAGAAAGAAGAAAAATAATTCCTATGTAGATGTTAGAGATTCGTAAATGAGACGAAATAATAGACACTTCAGTTCGGATCGAAATCGAAACCCTGACACCGAAAAAAAAATAACAGAAAGAAAAAAAAAGTGAACTTTATTTAATATGATAAAAGCATCATACAATCGTAAAATACATATTGTAGATGCTTCGAGGTCTGTCATCAGTGATAAATTCGCTTCATTGAAGATTTCGGCTTTTAATTCATAACAGCCACTCCACCAATAATCCAAGTATTTCTAAAAAAAAAAAAATGGATGGAAAATTAAATCATCAAATTCAAATACTAAAGACACAGTACAACCACTATCCAATGATTATGAATTTTTCACAAGTGAAAATAAGTAATAAAATATCTCTCTCCTTTAGGGGAAATAACATCGTTTTTTTTAACAAATAAAACAATAAAATATATAGATATTTCATAAACAAAATAAGATTATGTTTCTGAATTTTAGAGAAAAGGATCGATAATTTGTATAATTTCGATTATTCGGACTACTGTCCTCATCTTGAATGTTATCATCACAAAGTTTCGACTGCTGTAACCTCCGGCCTTTTTCAGGTGTATTATTTCCAACTCAGGAATATTCCTGTCGAATTCAAGGATCCGTGGTGCAGTGGATATAGTACTAAGTAAAATTCAGTTCTAAGTGATAGTCATCTGAAGGTTGAAGGTTCAATCCTCGGTGCGGGCGATACGAAGAATTGAGAATTACTGACGACTTCTCCCAGTCATGGTTGACGGAACGAGAGCATGCTACCCCGTGGATTAAATAAAGAGTTCCGTTCGAAATTCCGTCCAGATTCCCGAGTTCGACAGAAATATTGACGAGTTCGAAAAGATACACCTGAAGAAGGCCGGAGGTTACAGCGGCCGAAACGTTATGATGATAACACTGAAGATGAGAACAGTAGTCCGAATACTCGAAATTATACAAACAAAATGAAAGTTAGACAGTTTGAATATATCTAAAATATTCATAAGAACCCAGCATTTACCTTTAACTATTTAAAATGTAAAATAGTTATTCATTTTTGGATATTAAGCAAGTTAAAAATTTCACATATTGATTATCATTTTTAAACCCTTCGCTAATGTTTATCATTGTATACTCCCCTAAAATGTTTATAATTTAAAGACCCTCTATATTTAAAACAAAAAATTTAAGACCCTCCACATATGTTTATCATTTTAAGACCTTTCAATAATGTTTATATTTTTAAAGCCTCAAAACTGTTTTAAAATCATTTTAAAACCTCCCGCCAATAAGATTCTTTCTAACACCCTATAAAATGTTTATCATTGGAAGAGCCTCCTATTTTTTTTATAAGACCTTCCAAAGTGCTTTATCAATTTAAAACCATCAACAAATGTTTATCAGCTTCCGCAAATGTTTATCATTTTAAGACCCTCCCTAAATGTGTATAATTAAAGGCAAATAAAACAAGCAATATTCCACAAAGACCTGTTTTCTCTACATCATAAATAAAAAAAACTATACTTTTTTAAAATTAAAAAAATACGATGATTGGTAATCTCAATAATCGTCCAATCCCCATATTCTTATCCCAAACTTTATCTTCCCCTCAACGTGTTTTAATTTTGTTTCACTTACTATTTCTACCACGTTGTTTCATTTCGTTTTATTTTCATTTTATTTTCCACCATGTGTTTTTACTTTATTTTATTTTTCTGTCCACCATGTGTTTTTAATTAAATCAACATCTTTATTTTTCTATTTTTCTCTCCATGTGTTTTTATTTATTTTAATTTTTCAGCTCACCGTATGTTTTTATTATTTACTAAAACTTCTAATCACCTCCGCTCATTGTTTACTCCTTCACCCACTCCTCCCTTATGCATCTTCCTCACTACTCGCCTCCCACTCTTTTCTTGCCTTACATCTCGACCTTATCACTCCTCACGTACCCACCCCACTACACACAGTATCTATTTCCCACTTCTTACTACAACGATCCCTCATTCGGTCTTCTTCCAATCTTCACTGTATGAAATGTAGATATCTATTAATAATGGAGATTATGTATCTGTCTGTCTGTCTGAAGCCGAAACTATATTATTACTTTGGATCGCTATATTTTTATATCTACTTATCAGCTCCTATATACCATTCAAAAACTTCCCCAAACATCACGCGTCTTTCAAATTTACATAATTAATTTGTTTTAAAGCTTCTAATAAATTAATATTCGCAAATATAGACTCATGATTGTTTTTATCAGATTTCCAGATGTATTTCAAATATTTTCCTCAGTAATTATCTTGATAAAAATTATAAAAATATTAATTAAAGACATTGTTTTTTTAACCTTTATAATTGAGTTACGTAATTAAATTAGACTGTAATAGAATATGATGGAACAACCGGTGTCCACTCCAACATTTGGTTACCCGCCCTAACGTTCTATTTCGAACGCACAGAAAGTTATATTTCAAGAAATCCACAGGTGTTAACATGACGTGAGATTAGAGAGAGAGAGAGAGAGATACAGAGAGAGAGAGAGAGAGAGAGAGAGAGAGAGAGATGGGCTTAAGACATGGACGCGTTATTTGATTAATAACATGTAAACAACACATTCTCTGAGATTTATCGTACGAGTCGCTCAAAAATGATATATTTACTTTGATTTTTTTTATTAAAATGGTTTGGATTTTTGTTTTTTAATCTATTAGAAATTATGTTTTAAAGCAAACATTTATTGAATCAAATTGTTTAATTAAATAATAATGAATTAGAAACATTTCAAATCATATAAAGGTTTAATACGAAAATGCGTTTAGTTTAAAATGCTAACTAATGTAAACAATAGGCTCACAGAATTATCCTTAAGTGCGAAGTCACATGACTTCAATTTCAGAAAGATAAACGGTTCCATCATGGATATTATTATTTTTTTAGCGAAAATAAAATTAAAAATTATAGTTGATCAGGTTTAATATCTAATTATTTATTTTAATTTATTTTTGTCCAATTAAATTCAAGATTTTAAACTGGTGGGTGAGTCATCTATAGGTCCGCCAAATATAAATTTTGTTACACCGTCTTCTGAAACAATGAAATAACTTCTAGTTAACAACTTTTTTCTATTTATGGAAGAAAATTTAAAGATTTTGTCTTCGAAACACTTTATCCGCGGTTACTTTTTACTTAGTTTAAAATGTAATATATGTAATATATAACTTAAAACAACTAGCAAAAATATGCGACCGGAGGGAGCTAGACTGTTTAATAAAGCTAATTTTGTCAATGAATAGTATCTAACAAATCGACCGAAATAACTTAGTCCAGCTTTAATGTGCTGTGATATTTATTTATACTAGCATGTGGCCTTGCTTATCAACTGTTCAATAAACTTATTTTTCATTCAGTCTTAAATTTTTATTTCATATTTACTACGTTTTATATATATGAATATGTAAGTGTGTACAAACATGTGTAAGAATGTATACGTGTGTAGATATGAAGTTGCATGTGCAGAAAAGAAACGTAACTATGTATATTATATATACATTGCCCCCTCACTATTCTCTCCTCCTGCGTACGCTCCAACCAAAACTCTATGCGATGATGTAATTCATTAATTTTTAAATTAAAAAATGAAATAAAATAAAAATACAAACAACATATGCATATATATGTACTCGAAATGTACATTGCTATCGTATTAGCAAAGGGAAAGGAGACGATAAGAGCAAAACAGAAAACAAACAAGATACAAAGGACTCAATTTAAAAGCAGGCAATCATCCGGTGTCTAAGTTTATCTTATTTTCATTAATAATAGCTTAAGGTAGGTTGGGGGAGACATAATAAAATCCCATTCTAGCTATGCCAACATATTCATACACATATTATAAACCCAGCTACTCTAAAAGTCCACCTCCGCTTAAACTTGACTAATACTTTGACGCATATTTTCTATCTTAACGAGAGGCTCGTCCTCCTGGGGATTATACCAACAAAATGAGGAAAAAGAAAAAAACAAACAAACAGGTCTTGCTCCGAAGAAGATAGTTTTGTATATCGAAAGTCTCAGCACATTATAAAAACATAATAGGAAAAATTATTTTATTCATTTAATATCGCATCAACGTTAGTTTCAATTTCTATTATTAATAATAATTATATATATATATATATATATATATATATATATATATATATATATATATATATATATATATATATATATATACATGAAGGAACGCGTTTTTGGTTCAAAACAGAAGGTAAGGGGAAAAAGTATTATAATATGCGCGGTTTTTATTTCATCTGACCGTATTTTGCACGTCGACCTCTCTCTGACGGGTAAACGAGATTATCATGGCTTTCGACCCTTCCAAAAGCGAATGTCGAGTCAATAAACGCTAGATTTTCCTATCTTTTGTTGGTTACTGGTAATCACGATCTTTTATGTCGTTTTTACTGTCCGTATGTTTGCTTCAGGTAAGATCTTGTCACACCCTTTTGCCTTTTGCAATGATAAAAGATCCCGGGTACACAAGAGACATCCTCTACTCTACGTAGTTCGTTCGGGTAAAACATTGTAGGTCACTGTTTCAATTAATGAAATACATTTGATCTCTTATCTTGTGCCAATTTCACGGTGTCTAGCGAAGATTTGGCTTTAAAACCGATGGAAAAAATACAGATAAGCCGTTAATAGATTGTATCGTTTCCTGGTAAAGTATTAGACAAGACCGAATGGATGTTCAAGGATAGGATAGAGGGTTGTTGTTGTTATTATTATTATTATTATTATTATTATTATTATTATTATTATTATTATTATTAGTATTATTATTATCATTATCATTATTATTATTATTATTATTATTAGTATTATTATTATTATCATTATTATTATTATCATTATTATCATCATTATTATTATCATTATTATTATTATTATTATTATTATTATTATTATTATTATTATTATTAGTAGTAGTAGTAGTAATTTGCTCTGCATTGTCTATCCGAGCGTGAACTGAAACAATTGTTCCACAAGCACTTCCAATTGTCTGTTTGATGAAATACAAGTCAGGGGATTCCTTCATGGTACCAACTTGCTTATCAGCTGCATTTTTAGTGAGCGGACACGAAAGCCTAACAGCAAGACGGGCTTGGGTACCATAGCCAATAAAGCTTCATCGGTGCCATAAACATCGGTAAACTCCCATTCTTCCAGTACTTCGATACTCCGATCACCAAGCGTTTCGTCTCTTCGCGTTTTTGAAACCGCAGTCTTTCAAGTCTCCTTGCACTGCGGAACCTTCTCCTTTTTAACAGTTATCAAGTCGTCCCACCCACAATGGACTCGTCCACGATTCATTTTTGCCACTCTTCATTATCTTACATCTGTTGATTTGTTTGTTAATTCGTTTGTTTGTTTCTTCATTTGTGTGCGAACTCCTCCCAGGGTTTTGGAGATGACCCCCCTCCCCCATGACAATATATATTCTTAAACTATATTTCTCGGGGTACTTGGGTAAGTATATTTCATTTTGATCAAATGAGCACAATAATATCGTAGAGTCAGCGTTTTCACCGAACATCTTAATTCTTTTTTTTTTACTTTATAACTTGAAAATATCGATATATTGAAAATATCGATATCAATCTCAATATCAATATCAAATCAAAATATCGATATCAATATCAATATCGATATATATTGAAAATATCGATATCAATCATATGTATTCTGAAAGGCTACTTTCGTTTTCATCGAAGTGGGCACAATAATATCGTGGGTCTGTGTTCGCGACGGACATCCATAAAATGCAAATTCGACGTTTCACTTATTCTATTTTATTTATGACAAGCTGTACTACTACTACTACTACTACTACTACTACTACTACTACTACTTATAATAATAATCTGATATATGGAGGTACAAACAGACAAGTACATCCAAACAAGAAGAGCCGACGTGATAATAGTCAGAAAGTAGGAAAAAACCTGCCAATTCGTAGATTCCGCCGTCCTAACAGTTCACGGAATGAAGAACAAGGAGGCAGAAACCCGAATCAAATACGTGGAACTTGCCAGAGAAATGAAAGCAATATGGAACATGAAGAAAATCACTATAATACCAATATCATCGTAGGAGCACTGGGAACAATCTAAAAAAAACTAAGGAAAAGACGAGGAGAATTGACGTCAAAGAGAAGATAGAGCCCGTACGACGAAAGGCAATGATGAAAACAGCCGAGATATTAAGGAAAGTCCTTTAATGCAGAAACCAACTCACTTAACCAATAAACGACGACCAGTCGCAGATAAAGTAAAAGAGGAAAAGAACACACACACATGCTTTGGCACCAGCATCGGCTGGTACCACACACAATTGTTGTGAAAGGTCAATGAAGATGGAAAGATCGAGAAGAGAGCGCACCAACCAAACCTCCACTTGAAGTGTGCGAAAGTACTTGAACCTTGGAGAGGCTTATTGTCACTCAAATTCCGGAGAAGATCAACGGTCGTTTCTAGCAAGAAGTCGATGGTAAACGCCTGTTGTGATAACCCAAAATTATTTGCAAAGTTTGTCGAAAACGGTTGAGAATACAGGAAATCTAAAGAAACTTGTTGTTCATCGGACTCCAGGGAAACACCACTGATAATTGTCAAACACCATTGATAATGACTTGTGTGAAAATTTATAAGGAGAAAATTATGATAATAAACAAATAATTGAAAGAGCGTTAGGAACAGTTGTGAAAATTCCGGGAAAAAAACTGGGAAAATTTTGAATCAAAGAGAGGATCAATACCATACAATACACGGAAATGATTAAAACAGTTCCGATATTAAGGAAATCCTCGAGTGCTGAAATCAGTCCACATAACAACCAACCAACCACACAACAGAAATAGAACAAACACATATAGAAAGTACATTACACGAGCCCAAATGAACTGAAACATACAGAAGTCAAATAATCTTCTGGGCTGGTACCACACAAAATGGCCTATAGCCACTCAAATTTCAGAGAAAGCAAACTGTCGATATCAGCAAGATATCAATGGTAAACGGCTGTTGTGATAAGGCAAACTGATTTGCAAATGTTATCGAAAGAGGCGGAAAGTGCTACAGATCTGGGATACTTGTTGTCACTCAGACTCCAAGGAACACCACTTGTTATTGCCAGTAAACAATCGCCGATAATGACTCATGTAAGAACTCCTAATAGAAACTAATTAAAATTAGCCTATGTTTCGTTTGTTACCGTCCACTATGTTATTCGCACAAATATATTTTATCTCGCTTCAGTTCTTTTTCTGAAAATACTTATTACGGCTAATAAGAAAACTTTCAGAGTAGAGACGTTTTCCCTTAATAACTGAAACAGATTAAACACAGGTCATCGTGTGCAATTATACTGAGTCCTCTTCTGTGAGTTCTGCAAAAATAAATACGTATATATGTTAATTAAATTATACAACTTCAAACGTGCATGTATATGTGTGGGTGTGTTTCTCGCTTCTACATTAATTATCCATTATTGTTTGTTATTCACTATTAATCGATAAGCGTCAATTACTAAAACAAATTTTGTTGTGAATTTCTATTTCATAAAATAATTCTATTACGAAATTAAAGACGCCGAAATTAATTTCAGTTTCTTCGTAAACAAGTCGGTTATGTTTTATTTTATTCCCGGACAATGTCGTTTGGTAATCAAATAAATTGGATACCTTCAGTCTTGAAGAAATCGCGGATAGAAGCACAATTACATTCAATAGCCATTCAAAATTCTACCTTTATCATTATAAAGCTCTACATTATATTGTGCGCCTTTGAAATACGTACTAGAAACTATATCGCTAATAATTTTTTAATATATTATTTTATTTTTATTTAATATATATATATATATATATATATATATATATATATATATATATATATATATATATATATATATATATGAAGCATGCTCCAGCCTCTGTCCAATCGGCAAGACATTTCTATATCTCTACAAGTCCATTATCCGTATGCATTGAGTATTGTCACATCTGGGCTGGTGCCCCAACCACTAGTCTCCCAGGGTAAAAAAAGAGTCGCTAATCTAATATGTCCCTCACTATCCACCAAGCTCTAGGCCCTGTTCCATCGCCGCAATGTTGCATCTTGTGGCTGTTTTACAAATACTTTAATGGAATGTGCTCCGACGAATATTCCACCCCTTTACTGTTAACGTTCCTAGATGCCGGAGAGCTTACTACTGCTAATAGTTTCTTTCCTCGTACTGCTAGTCTTTGGAATTCCATTCTTGCTTCCTGTTTCCCTGACCTTACTAACATGCAGACATTTAAATGTAATGTGAACAAGCATCTCGCTGCAAAACTCTCCATATAGGATTCCCCTAATTTACAGTAGCCCCTACGTCTCAGTGGCATCGTGCCTTGCTTGGGGTTAACGTAAGCAATATATATATATATATATATATATATATATATATATATATATATATATATATATATATATATATATATATATATATATATATATTTCGGCAGCAAGTCATTTATTATACACGCGTCGTTAATAACCATGGAGTTTTCTTTCTTCGCTATCTTTCTCGACGAAAAAGCTATAACTAACATAATTAACCGACACACTAAACCCACCGACCAACAACAAACGTACTGTATTTGTTCCATTGCCCATTCGAGGAATGTTTCCCCAAGACCCAAACAGACAAACACAATACTTATATTGGCCATACAACTACAACCCTCTTCCGACGCCTTACGCGAGACATTACCACACATAAAAAAGCATAAAATCAACCGAACTAAGACAAATATTAACAACTAACACTAAGATCATACATAAAAACAACAGCACCAACAGACGAAAAAACTTCGAAGCCCTATACATAAAAAAATTACAACCCACAATTAATAAAATAGCATTCACCACTGGTACTAACACTCTATCACTCTTTAACTATTAATACACAATAATAATAATAGAAATAAAAAATAAATAAATTAATAAATAAATAAAATAAAATAAATACTAAATAAACGAATAAAGATATATATATATATATATATATATATATATATATATATATATACATATGTAAATTAACTAATAATAAAACTATAAATACGGCTCTTAGTAACAATAAGACACCGTCTTTTGAAGACGGTCGAGAGACCGAACGCGCTAGAGGAATGGCCCACGATACGTTAGGTGCCATACTCCACCAATTAACACCAGATAACCGACGAATAGCTCGCCGCGTCGAGAAATTAACAAGAAAGATAGCGAAGAGAGAAAACTCCGTGGTCTTTAACGACGCGTGTATAATATATATATATATATATATATATATATATATATATATATATATATATATATATATATATATGAAATGTGTGTATTAAGGCAGCATTCTTTAATTTAAGCAAACATTGTTAAACATTACACAATTCTATGCTTGATTATACCATAAACAATTTTTTTTACGATTTTATCAATAATTCTTTTGTGTAAAAAAAAAAATAATGAAAGTTTCATAATTATCACGAGCACTTTTAATTCTTCGTCGAATCATCGTCATGTGACAAAAACAAATGAAAAAGCAAGATAAAAAACGAGAATAATAAAAGCTGATAACGCCGTTTGTGATGTCGTTAAACGTCAACACTAAAAACTAGTTCAAGAAGAAAGTTTACAATTTCAATTTCGAGGCGCCAGAATTAGCGTCACAGAATAAGTTGTATTTACGTTAAGCATTTTGAAATATTGTTACTTGTTTCATACGTAATGCTATTTATTGTAGGTTGCTGAGTTTAAATAAAGATAGCTTTAAGTATTTTTAATTCTTAAAGATTAGTTTTAGAATGTAATATTTTTCTGCTATTGAGTAAAATTTGCGTTTAATTTAATTTTAATATATATATATATATATATATATATATATATATATATATATATATATATATATATATATATATAGTAAGCTATGAAAATATATTTATGGCAATCAAGCTACACACTCTGATAAAGTGTTAAAATTATCATCGTTTATTCGCTATTTAAAATTGGCCGAGTGGTTAAAGACATCGGATTTGAGTTGAAAAATACTTGTAGTCCGGGGTTTCGAATCGCATGACCGGTAGTGAATAGTCATATCTCTATGCTGATGAGTCCCGGTTTAAAGACGAAACGTATACGTACATAGTTAATACACAATAACAAATATTATATATATATATATATATATATATATATATATATATATATATATATTCAATGGACACTATACATTAATTTGATCTTTAAACGATACCTTCGCTTTTACGAAAATACTGGAAAATAAACCCGTAGGGTAAGAAATACAAATTGTCACCGATTCATCAACCGACGTTCAGATAGTGTGACAATATCAAAACGACTTTTAGCTAATATCACACTATCAAAATGTTGGCCAATGAATCGTTCAAATTTGATATTCCTAGTGGTATAGAAGATCACACTAATGTGTTCATTGAATAAAAACAGCTATGCTCTTGCACAAGTAATTGAGCACTCTTGTTATTTATCTTATAAAATGTAATTATACTATAGATATATGTGTGTGTGTTTGAAAGCGAGAGATATATGGTGTGCGTGTAATGTGGGAATGTATGCGTGTGAGCGAGCACATGCTGCAAAAACAGAAATTCACGATATTTCGAAGACACCTCCCATTGTTAGATTCACACCTAATTGGTCCAACCTTGAGCTGGAATGAGAACACCAACAACAAAAGATAAAACACTTTCCGAATTTTCTATATAATTAGCTCCTGTCTTCGAGGCGAATAGATATTTCGTCTTGGAAGCTCCGAGTGAACTTCAAAGGTGTAACTGATAACAAAATAACATTGACAAACAATATTGACTACACCATATATATATATATATATATATATATATATATATATATATATGAATAAATTATTTGGCAATCATCCAGTATAGTTAAAAGCCAAGAAATAAAAAAACGAAACAAAGGATACATCAAATAACGTTTACCAAACGCAAGAAAACCGACCTGTATAGTTTTAAAGTTCTAAAACTATTTGTATTTTTTGCATTTCAGAATTGGTTATCGATCCTTGTAAAGTTTAAAAAGACTGGATGAACACATACGACTATCTTCGAAATACTGCAACACATTTTGAAATTAAAAAAAAAACAATTTAAAACAGTTTAAGTAAGTTAAAAATATACAGACCCTTATAAAATTAAATCTTAATGCGTTTGGTGATAGTTACTTGTTGTAATTATTTTTTAATTTTCGATTTTAGGGCTGTTAACAATAAGACATAAAGGCTGAAAGTAAAAATGACTCGTTAAAAACATGTATCGACTAAACTTATATTGAAAACAATAAACTTACAAAGATGTTCAAAAAGTTAAAACGATACAGGTCGGTAGAAAATTATTATTTTTTCCTTTATTAAGTTATTTGTTTATATATATATTATATTGAATGTCTCGGCTGTTAATTATACTGCATTATTGCCAATTATTTCATTTAAATGCTATACATAACTGTGTCCGCTGAGGATACTAGAGTGTCGTCCATTTTGTCATTTTCTACTAAAATTTTGAATTTTAAAGATTCCCCCAACTTACTAAAGTGTAGAACCGAAATAGCAATCTGTGTAGCTTAATTGCCATGCTTTTATTTTCATACTTTACTATTAAACTCTACCCAGAGCTCTATACATGATATATCATATTACCTTATAATATTATACGTGTATACATGAATATGGAATTAATAATACTATGAAAAATGAAAAAAAAACCCAAAATTGTTTATATGTTCATCGACGTTTCGTCTTTATTCAAATTCATCAGTCATCTTGAAAAAGTCTTTAAATAAAAACGAAACGTAGATTAACATATAAACAGTTTCAGTTTTCTTTTTTATAATTGTCTAATATATATATATATATATATATATATATATATATATATATATATATATATAATATAAAATATACTTATGAAAAGGGAGCTACTCAGAAACATTTGTGTTTCAATCCGAAGGAATTCGGCAGGCTAACCACAGAAATTTACATCCCACAATACTTTATATACGTAGCAAAAGTTATGAATAAAACAAGTAAAAAAGCTAAATAAAAAAATAAATGCCTTTATAGGGATAATAATAATAATAATAATAATATAGATGTAAAATCTTATATTTTAGTGCGTAACAAAAATAAAACAAGGCTATAGATACCAAATATATGAGATGGTTGTTCTATTGATTCCGCACGACTTTCGTTTATTTAAAAGTAAAGTTGGCCTAAAACTGAAAAGGAAGCGATATTTATTGGTTGATGGAGATGACTAGGGAGGTGGTGAATGGATGAATACAATTACTTACTGCATTTTGTTTTAATTTGTTTTGTTTTTTCCGTTTTCTATTCTTTCTTTTCCCCCTCTTTTCCCAATTATTGCCTTTGTCGCACGCGCCGCATGCTTTTTGAAAATAGTTACGCACGTTCCCAAAACATCCCGTTTTGAGTGTTCTCCTTCCTATATTTTGCCGTTATTCAATAAATTTTATATCTTTACTTTTTTGAAGACGTTTTTGTTGATCCGAACAAAACCGGTAAAATTCTCGTTTTTGATAGTTTCTTCCTGTGTTTAAATTGTTTTTACTTTTGTCTTTTCCATACATCCTGTTTCCATGGGAGTTCATTTTATGATATATCGTGCATTTTATCCTATATATATATATATATATATATATATATATATATATAATTATTTTTTTGGGGGGTACAAAACTTTATTAATGCAATAATGAAGGGAAGACGTGTTGAATTTTTCATAATTAAAAGATTTAGGAGATTTAGGGGATGAGAAAAAAAACAAAAAAAGAAAAAAAACAGGAGTGTCTCTTGCAAACAGAAGGAGTGTATCTTGGGGTTGAGTGTGATTAGACTCTAAGACACAACCTCCATTCCATATAACATCACGCTTATTTTATTCTAAATTCGAACTTTTTGTTTTTTCCCCTTCATAACATAACGCTAATTTCATTTTAAATATAAAAGTTTTTTAAAAAAATCCCACGATATCAGTCTTGTAAAGTGTGGGCGAAACTAGTCGACTGGCAAACATTTTTTTTCTCATCCCCTAAATCCCCTAAATCTTTTAATTATGAAAAATTCAACACGTCTTCCCTTCATTATTGCATTAATATATATATATATATATATATATATATATATATATATATATATATATATATGGATGGATGGCGTACTTTTGTGACATCTGGGGCTTGCCACTCAGAGCACTCCCTCCTGCCTTGACGAAGTACAACGTGAGTTCTAAATCTGGGGGATAATCTTCTATTCCCTGCAGGCCCTTTCCCATAGAAGGCACGTTGCTAGTCTTTTTCTGCTCTAGCGTTATTTTCATGGTTGGTGCTCGACCGAGCTTCAATCCCTGTAAAAAATCACAGCAAGCTACAACTACTGCGAAGAATTTTCCTTTCTCCCTCTGTGTACTCAAAACTAAACGGAACTATCATGAACAAAGTTTATTTCCAAGAACTTCCCATCTGTGGAATACGATACAGCGGGGCTGCTTCCCAGCCGAGTACAACATGGTCGTTTTTACGTCCAATGTTAACTAATTCTTATTGAGTCGCCTCCTTAAATAATCACAACCTATCGTTTCCAATCATCTCAAAGGTGTTGTTCATCGCCAACGGAGTATTTCATTAACGCTTATCTTCGAGTCGACTTGATAAGCAGTGGCCCATTAGTAGTAAAATATTTAATCAAATTGTTATATTTAAAAATTTAACATCCAGTAGATTATACCTAGACTGCAGTTGGCCTTGAAGACGAAGGTTCCGGTACCGTTTGGACATTTTCATCTGGGGTACTAACAACTCTTTATTAAAAAGTAATGCGACTGGCGAAGGTGATTAACTCTACGAAACGCGCTGCTTGTTTATACTGTTGTGTAAGTCACGTCAGGGTATTTTTTTCTTTTAAGATTTCCCTTGAAAAGTCAGAAAAATCGTATATATATTCTTATTATAATGGCTTTTATGTATCTATCTGTAACAAAAATTCTATTTCTATCTAGAAATTTTATTAAAAAAAAATCTGCACGAAATAATGTATTATATTATTTACAGTTTTCACCCGATCGCTTTACTTTAATTGCCAATTTAATTTAAATATACAACAAAATGGCCTATAATGAATCGTATGACTAATTAACATATTGATTAGTCCAATCAATCAATTAATTTTATTGATAACAAATAGAAAAATGCAACAAGCCATGTAAAACAACAGTTAGAAGATATTGCATCTATATATCGTCTGAATGTTTGTCCAAGGCGACTTTGAACCTGGATATGGAAGGCATCATCACGATCTTCTTTTTGCATTCTGTTCCAGGGAGCAGAAACACGGGTAGGGAATGCAGTCTTTATTTTGTTGAGACGAAAGCGATGATAATAACTCTTCTGTCAGTGACCACCGGACAGTGACTAGATGTTGGCGCGAAAAAAACTCTTCTAAAAGTTGATTAAAACTGATTTTAATGAAAAATAGCCAGTAGCCTATATTAAAACCACTATTCGCCCATGCATGAAGTATTGTTGCCACATCTAGGCTGATACACCAACCACTAGTCTTTCCTTCCTGGACAGGCTGCAAAAAAGAATTTCTAACCTAATAATAGGTCTCGCACTGTCTGCCAAGCTCCAGTCCCTGTCGCATCGTTGCAATGGTGAAAGTACATCCATGACATGTGCTCCGATGAACTTAACGCACTTGCACCCTTTCAACGTAAATAGTCCCGACCCGCCCGACTAGCAGATCTCTTCCCTTTCAATATAGAGGTCCCTAGATACCGAAAGAATTTCTACTCTTATACTTTCTTTACTCGGACCGTTTACCGTTGTAATCCTCTTCCGGCTCCTCGTTTCCCAGAACGTAGCAACATGCAGAAATGTAGATCTAATGTAAACTTACATCTTGCTATCCAATTCCGCACGAATGTTACCCCTTTATAAATCTGTCCGCTATCACAGTAGCCCCGTACGCTGCAATATTGAGGATCATTAATTTATTTCGCATGCATCAGATGATTCTATTGTTGATATTGGTTTAAAATATCTTTCTAGTTAGACTTCTCTCTAGAAAGATATCGAGTACTTATAGAAGGGACCACGTGAAGGTTGCCAACATCCTAAGTGAAAGTGTTTCTGGGGAACGAAGTGGATTCGAACTTGGCTCACCCAAGTTGTAAGTCGGTGTCGTTAACCACTTAGCCACCACCACCTCCCTAATTTAACATAAACAAAAGTAAAAATAAAGGAATGCAAGAAACGTTTGAAGAGATTTTTCTACACACTGTCAAGTTTTAAGTTATTTCTCTCGGTATACGCCGGCTTCCTTCGGTAGTTTGTAATAAAACAATAAGGAAAATATTTCTTCAGCGAGGAAAACAGTAATAAACTAGCACTAACATATTTATAGCCAGATAAAAGTCTCTCTCTACTTGTCAATGGGTGTAAAAAGGCGCGGCACTAATACGGGTTGTATGTAGCCGTGTATAATATTGTCTGCATTGTTGTTTTTTTATGCTTCGTACATTTCGCTTTCTGTGATAGTCGTGAGTATTTACTGTTTCCTCGGGGGTTTTGTTTGCCGAATGATTTGTAATCTCTGGTTAGCCGTTAATCATTGTTAGTATAGAAGGGACATCATACCAATGTACATAGCCACATACTATTATCTCTTTAAAAATATTTTTCTTCTATTTTATTTAACACCAAGAAAGTTACACTGAGTTCATACATTCCTTAGTGCTCACCTTGCTTACGCAAACTCGTTCGCCCTTCTCTTATCACGTTCCGCGTTCTGTCTCTCCCGTTCTGTTCTGCCCGTCTATCTTATTAAAACATATTGTGTGTGTCATAATTACGTGACCACTTTCTTTGTTTTAATTTAATTAAATTTCAATTCGATATCTTTTTGCGAATATCAATTTTCTATACTTGACCTGAAAACCGGTTTTCTTTTCAATTGTTCGCTACTTACGAGATCAACAAAATATAACATACCATCGATAGGAAAATGGATGTATTCTTTCTTTTCTATTCTTTACAGTCACGTTTCAAAAATAAATAAATTTGTAAAGAAATTTAAAAAATGTTAATGTTAATCTATATGAATAAATGAAGAAATCGAACTTTTATTGCTATATATTCTAAACCATTTGCGTCTTAATGATTCTTTCGAATTTTAATTTTTAATTGTTTCGATTCATGTTAAATTATGCGCTTACCCGTTACATCTTGTTACATGGGTAATGGACAGAGTCCAACAAATAGAGGCGGAACATTTTTCATACAACATCTAAATGCCGGGACACACTGGTACATATCTTGGTACGGTACTTCTTCAGATTAGTACCCGAGCTAGGTTTGACCCCAACCCTGACCCTAACCCTCACCTTAACTCTAACGTTAACCCTGACCCTGAACCTTAACCCTAACTAAAGGGGTCAACGTTAGCTCGGGTTATAACCTGGAGAAGCACCCTTGGTACGATATCGAAAATCCGGAACATTTTTCCAGAAGAGATATTCTCACACAAAATTGTATATCATCTTTGAACACCGTTTTTCGTTTTGCAGCATGTGACGTGTGACAAATCCCACCCCGTGTTAAAACCTTCCATCTCTTTTATTATGACAATCCGCGGCTGACTGGCCAATTAATTCATGTGGCTGTTTTTTTAAAAAGCAGATATTGAAGTTAAAGAAAACTAGATTGGGCACATCAGCTGTACGATGTACGAACACTTTCTTTTCCTTTTGTTGTACAAGAAAGCAGGCCAACATTAATCGTTCAGACTCTCACTACAAATGTTATTTATATAATAATAAGCGAAGGAAATGTCATGTTCATACTACGTTATCACTCTCCACCTATTTGTAAAGATGGTATCGCCGGAGATGCAATAATAATGTAATTAAAAAAAAAACTCATCTGATGTCGCTTCTGTGTCGAACGTGAAACTTGTACTAAAATAAACTTTATTGACCTTCGGGCTAGAATCACAGTGTAGGATCGTACAATGACATCATTGGGTCTTCGTTTACGTCATACATCCATAGAAATATGTCACAAACTTCTACAAGGGGTTTTGAGATAGACCCCTCTTAACCAGATATACTCTAACCCTAACCAGAGTACTTAGATAAGTATGTTTCAGTTTGAACAAAAGTGGCAGAATAATATCGTGGGGTTTACGTTTGCGCCTGGCGTTCATAAAATGGAAATATGTCACAAACTCCCACAAGTGCTTTGGAGATAGACCCCCATAACCAGATATATTCTGAAACTACACTAACCAGAGTACTTAGATGAGTATGTTTTAGCTTGAAGAAAGGTAGTACACTAATATTGTGGGGTCTCCGTTTGTACCGCACGTCTATAAAATATAAATATTTTTAAGCACGCCAGCAATATACCACAGATGAACGATACAACTGTGGAATTTCTACGGGTCTCGCTAGTAATAAATAATATCACAATAAAACTCAGCGAAACCCGTGTAATAAGACGTAATGTAATGTTTCCACTGTTAGAAATTATCGCCCCTGAATAAGAAATGAATGCATAAACTGTTAGCCATGTCTGTACTATTGAAAGGGGAATCTTTCAGCTATATCGTTCTTGTGTTTTATTACAATGAGTAATTAAATAATATGTTAATGGGGCCCTTAAAAAAGCAGTTGGCGTCGGTTGCGTAGATTAACGGTTTCAACTGCGCCGATTTTTATCTGCGCATGCGTAATTAATGTCTGTTTCGGGGTTCCGCCATTTAAGAGTTGCAAACCGCTGCAGAATGTTTGGCGCATTCTATCAGACAAAAATAACTGTTTACCAGCAAATCAGAACCACGCAAGCGCCATGATTTAATTTTACTAGCAGTCAATCGGAACTGATTCTTCCTTCTATAATGAGAAGAATAAAAGATTTTTATGTTTAATAATTACATATTGAAAAGTGTTTGTAATTCTGTTATTCCAATTCTCTTATTCGCGTATTCTTCCTTTATTCTTTCTGTAAATTCTGTCTTTTATTATTTACCAGTTCTATCGAAGATTCCTTCTTTCTAAACATGTTTTATTGCTACAAATACTTTCTTCTTTTTAAATATGTTCTCATTCTTTCTACAAATTCGTTCTATCTTTCTAAACATGTTTCCATTCCTTTTATGAATAGTTTCATTCTTTCAGATAATTGTTCCTTTCTTTGTGCATATTTTTCATTCTTTCTACACATTTTTTTCATTTGTTCTGCAAATTCTTTCTTTCTACATATTTTCATTCATTTTACAAATAATTTCTTTCTTTCTATTAATTTTTTCATTCTTTCTCCGAAATTTTTCTTCTTTATATTCTTATATTATTTTTGTTAACATTTTTTTTGTATATTCTACATATATTTATTCATTGTACACATTATTTCTTTCTTTTTTCTGTTTAAATTTTTTTCTCTCATTCATTCTACAGATTTTTCATACGTTCAATAAATTCTTTCTTTTCATTCTGTCACCTTTTCTATAATTCTTCTTTCCATATATTTTCTTTTCTTTTTTAACATTAATTTTCCTTTCTGTTTGAACATTCATTTTCCTTTCTTTTTGAATATTCATTTTCGTTTCTTTTTGAATATTGATTTTTATTTCTTTTTGAATATTGATTTTTATTTCTTTTTGAATATTGATTTTTATTTCTTTTTGAATATTCATTTTTATTTCTTTTTGAATATTCATTTTCGTTTCTTTTTGAATATTCATTTTCGTTTCTTTTTGAATATTCATTTTTTTTTGAATATTCATTTTCCTTTCTTTTTGAATATTCATTTTTATTTCTTTTTGAATATTCATTTTTATTTCTTTTTGAATATTCATTTTTATTTCTTTTTGAATATTCATTTTCCTTTCTTTTTGAATATTCATTTTTATTTCTTTTTGAATATTCATTTTTATTTCTTTTTAAATATTCATTTTTATTTCTTTTTGAATATTCATTTTTATTTAATTTTATATATATTTTACATACATTCTTGTTTTCCTTCTGTTCGTCTTTCTTACTTACAGTAATTCATTCATTTTTGTCTTTCTTTCTATTTGCACATTATTTTATTCGTTATAAAAACTTGTAGTTTTTATTAACCCTCCATCCCATGTTTAATTCTTTAACCTTTTTTTTATTTCTACAGATTCTTTCTTTCTTTTTTAATTTTTCTCTTCCTCTCATTTATTTTTTGTTTGTTTCTTTCTCTCAGTCACTATAATCCGTTTCCTTTGTTCTTTCTGTCTTAATAGCATTTTCTTTCTTTCATTAGAATCTATCTATCTATCTATCTATCTATCTATCTATCTATCTATCTATCTATCTATCTATCTATCTATCTACGGTCAGACTGTTATGCTGTATCACAGCTTTTTAGTGTGGCTAGACAAGCAAGTTGCACAGGCCGAGATTAAAACTCATTTTCAACAATTGGTCGAACTTTTGGTCTATATGACCTCTTAAGAAACGTTACTCTATTCAGTTTAAGGAACAGCTCTGATGAGGTGTTTGGGCTAAAACTTCGGCTGGTCGATGTAAGCAAAAAGCCCATAAGCGGTCTATTTGTTTCTACCTATCTAAATACAGGGGTTGGACAACATAATATAAACACATGACAGCCCCCCCCCCCCGCCTATGAAATCCAGCCTTGTGAAGTTCTAGGCGACCAGTTTTTGTAAAAACGAGATTATTCAGATGATTTTAAAGCTCTGCTGTACTTTTGTGTGCCGTGGTTTTGTGCTATTTCTTCACAATTCTTGCAAAAGCTCTACGATCTCTTTCAGACAGCTTCGGCTTTCTTCCAGAATTTTGTTTAAAGAAGGATGTTTTCCCTTCTTTTTCATAGGCTGTCATCACCTTCGAGACAGTTCCTCTCGATACGGCCACCATCTCAGCCAGCTACGTTACAGTAGCACCTTCCATACGGGCACCAACAATCTGCCCTCTTTGGAAATCTGATAGATCTGTTATTTAATTTTTTCGTACTAATATACACTAGCTGAAATAAAAAATAAATTTAACCAATTAATTCAAGAGAACAATAACCATGAATAAAAATAAATAAAACTGTTATTTGGGTATTTTTTGTTCAATTTTATAGATGTTTTAAAATTAATGCAAAATTCACAAGATGTTTCCATTATTTTGTTCAACCCCTGTATCTGTCAGTTCCTTCCTTTCTAATCCCTCCTCTCTCTCTCATCCTCTCTCTCACCCTCTCTCTCTTCTCATACATATATGGTGATTGCCACTATGCAGAAAACCACCCATACAAGATTGCAATGCTTTCTCGCTTTTTTCATTTCACTTGAGGAAGGTCTCAGAAATCAAGGGGCTCCTTGCTGGGGCTAACACTTACTTTCCATATAGGATACATAAATACTCGAGTGTTCAAGTAAAGTTCTCCTCACCACTGTAACCTTTAGTTCGTAAAGCAGTAAATCACTTTAATTTCTTCTTAATTGACCACTTTATTAAGTAATAGTATATCTTTATTGTGGTCTTTTCTTTGTCATGCCAAATTCCAGGACCAGAATTTATCTGGTCTGGTGGACTATCTAGCTGAATACTGTTACTAGACGTAACATCACTAGGAGAAGTACGCCATTTCTCGTATGAGCAAGTTGTAGCCATGAAGGGGATCTTATTTGGGCTTCGAATACTATGTTATTTTGAATATTTGGTCAGGGTTTACTTGTAGGGTGAAGTATACTCATGTCAGCTTGTCCTGACAAACACCTGTACGAGGAGATCGAGGATACTCGAGAATGGTGTCTAGAAGGCATTCACCTTCTATCCTAGGCGCGGTTATGTGTAGGCAAATTATTCAGCAGTCCAGAACACACACACACACACACACACACACACACACACACACATATATATATATATATATATATATATATATATATATATATATATATATTAGATTTTTTTTCTTCTCCCGGTTTGTTTTTTCATAGGTTGTGGGCTGTGTCGTTGTCTGATTGTGGAAATATATATATATATATATATATATATATATATATATATATATATTTCTCTAGTTTTTTAATTTTTCTTATCTTGCCGTTTTTGCTGGAGATGGGGCATCCTACCAGATGCCAGACATTCACCGGCTATTTCAGACACACCAGCCGAGATATCTTTTTAAGATTCTAACCGTCCCTTTAAGTGCAATTGGTTGTATTTCTCTTGCATTCGGTTCACCGGGTATACTCGCCAGATAGCTTTTGAAATTATTTTTCATTAGTCCTATTGCTGCTATGATTACTGGTATGATGGAGATTTTTCAAAGATTCCAGTTTCTTTTCATGTCGTACATAAGACCTTGGTATTTCGTAATATTTTCCCTTTCAACTCTGTTTAATCCTGCATCACTAGAGACACTGACTTCAACTAGGGTTGCTACTTTCTCCCTTTTATCCCATATTACGATGTCAGGTTTAACAGATCCGTTTTCTAGGTATGTAGCTGTAGGGATCACACACACACACACACACACACACACACACACATATATATATATATATATATATGTGTGTGTGTGTGTGTGTGTGTGTGTGTAAGTGTGTAGTGTGCGTATGTTTGCCTCTTTTCATTTTTACGTTCTATTTGTTTTCGTCTTTTTTGTTCACATCTCCTTTCTGTCTTTCTGCCCTTTCTTTTATTTAAATTCTTTTCTTCCTTCCGTTCTCTCTTCCCTTGTCTTCCCTAATTACCTTATTCCTTCTTTCACTATATCACCCCCCCCCACCTTCGTACCTATCTCAATAGACAAAATCCATCCTTTCTCTTTTTTTTTCTCTCGCCTCTGATTGAGAGATTGCCATCAGCGACGAACTGGCGCCGACTTCAAAGATGGCCGTCGCTTTGATCTTTCCTAATTTCCCAAATTACAAAAATCAATGAAAAACTTTATAAATTTTATTGCGGGCGTGCAAGACAACCGCGAAAAAAAAACGAAAAGACAGAAACAAACAAACAAACAAACAAACAAAAACACGAACGTAAACAAAACCACCGCTCGTACAAACGGATACCTTCATGACGAAGAGCAGCGGAAATAAAAGATAACTAAATAATTACCCAAATCACATCAAGCAGGAAACAAAAAAATGCAATTGGAGACTAATTTTTCTCTCAATTTTGTTGCGTTTTGGATGAAGAATTTTCACTACAATTTGTTTGTGAGCGCCATTTTGTTTTATTTCTAATATTTGATTTAAATGCTACCTTTAAGTCATTTTATTATTGTTAAATTTGAAAATAAAATATTTTGTTATTTATAAATTTGTTATTACATTTTTATTCAGCCTTCAAGCGCGGATCTAAGCGCAGTATATTTATTTAGCTCCTCTGCAGGAGGTTAGACACAAGGTCAGGTGGGGGGTTGAAAATCCAGCGCACTCGCTGAAGTACATTCTTGCCTACAAAAAATGGCCGATCTGCTTTGCTGACATTCCCCGGTAGATGCGCCCCAGACGATTAGCAATAAACTAACCCCTATCCAGAAAGAAGGTAAAGCATTGGAGAGTGGACCTTTTAGGAGTTATCAGAAGCATACCTAAACCAAGCATTAACAATGCCACTGTCGGACTGATTTCCGAAGACGTATAATTGACACGTACACATCCACAATGTTCTTACAGTTTTGCAGTTCGATGTTGTTAAGATATTAAACATTTTGCAGGATTACTTTGCACCCGAAGGAAGTTGTTTAGCCGGGTTTCATAAGTCAAATTATTCAGGCCATTTTTGTAGATTCTCTTCCTCACACGATATCTCTCTCTTTTCTTTCTACCCCCTTTTCACATTTTCTTCCAGCCAACTTGTGCATCCTTTTCTTCTGGCCCTTCTTGGGCAGCTTTTCTTTAAGCCCCTCTTCAACAATTTTTGTCTTGGGTTCCTGTGAAACAATTAATCTTTTCATTTTTTTCTATTCCTTTTCAGCCGGGTGACGCGTTCTCATTCACCTGATTGTTCGAATAAAACTCAGGTCACACACCGGAGCTCCAGTTAAAGCTTGTAAAAAGTGGGTTCAAACCCCAAAAAATAAATATGCAGCATCCCACTGCCGAAAAAAAGCTCGTTGTACGATCTCCTTCAGTTCGATCGGGAGTTGCTGCATCCTCTACGGCTCGACAGACGAGCAGGGCACCCCTTATGTCTTTAATAAAAACGGGCAATATATGCCCAACCTGTAGTTCCACTTCTAAAGATGTCGAGTTCGTTAAAGGGGCGCACTGCTGACGTCTTCTATGAAAAACCAATATCGGTTGTTGACTTTTCTGAGACCGTCGGACGTTCGTTTATCAGTTCCTTGAGGAGGTCAGTATATCGTCCGAAGGATAGGACATCAGTCATCAATTCGAAGACACAGAAAGCCGTTCACGCGGCAAAGAAGGAGGTGCTGCTTTCACTGAAAAGATGAAAGCGGAAAGTTCATCTTCCAGAAGCTTTTACAGTCATTCGATACAAGAAAGGCAGACGACAACTCCCTCTTCAAAATTTGAAGGAGGGAAGAGGGGTAGTGTCGGAAGAGGGGAGAACGTTCAAAAGAAACTGATGAAAGCGAGGCCAAAAAAAGGAAAAAGAAGAAAAATGATGCTCCCTTACAACAATACACACACATAACGGACTCAATCGACAAATCTTCTCAGCCCCACACCTTCAAACTGTGTAAGGGCGACAGTGGAGCCGCAGCAGGCTAGAAGTCATTCGGGGCCCTCTCGATGAAACCATAGGAAACACGATAAAGAATGTTCGGTACTTCTAGAGAATACAAACCAAACTAAACCGACTCTTACCGAGTAGATTTCCGGAATCAGTCGGAAACAAACGAAGCAGTTTACTAATCAACAGCCGCAGAATAAATGTGTAGCAGACGACAATTAAAGATAACGTCAAACTTAAAATGAATTTAACTGCGTTAACACAGGCGAAGTTTTCGAAGGATTAATTGAATTCTGCCATAAAAAACCTTATAGCAAAAACGAAAAAGTTACAAGAAATTCATACAAATCAAAAACAAACAAAACAAAAAAAGTTGTTTCATTCGGTTACGGCTTTTGCGGTTGTTTACGTAAATCTCATTCGGCAAAAGTCGGTTTAATTTGCTTCGTATTCTGTAGAAGCACTGAGTTTACCTTAAAGTTGGAGACTCTCTACGATTGGGTTTTTGCAGTGTCAAGAGGAGGGGCTCAGGTTGATGCCCCTTAACAGATAGAAGGATAGTGCCTTCAGAACCCGGCAGTTCTTAAAGTCCCCCTTCTCAGAACCACCTTTATTCACGCACTAAAATGCAGTCGCGAAGTGAGATATATATCAGGACTGACATTGAAAGAGGAGGGCAATGCATCGGTAAAAATATTGGATTACAAATGTAAAGGAAGGGTCCGCTTTTCATTGCACATGACCTTAAAATTAACCTTTCGTGTGGACATCAGAAGTGTTGCTTAGGACTGTCAGCTACCACCCGAGCTTCTGAAAGGTATCATCGTACACACTTTCAGTTTCTACACGCCAGAGGATGTTGCAACCATGTGTGATATTGCTTAGAAACAGTGACCATATCTTAGGACTTAGATAGCATGAGAGGTATGAGGAATCAAAGTAGTGCTGTTCGCGTTCGGAGAAATATCGTACCTCTGTTTATGATTCTTCTAAGAATTTTTATGCGCTAGCTGACGACTACCATGTATTTGCAGCGTCTACGAATTCAGGGAGTAGAGTTGTTTTCTTGCTTGTTCTCTGTCTGCGACTGTGAGAATTGTCTATACGGAAGCGGGAAGTAAAAGGTTTGTGACAGATTGATTAGTTTTAATGGTTGTTAGCAGATTGAAGAGATGTGAGAAGAGCCTATTGGGTCAGATAGCTGGATTCTCTCTGGTCAACAGATTACCCGGGGTGGCACATATCGGCATGGACCAGTAGTAAGACCTACCCCGCAAATACATACTTGGAGAGAATGTTAGTCAGAACAGGCGTTATATATTTATATCGTGTCTTAAGTTTCACTAGTTAGTCTGTGGTAAATTAACAAGCATAGGTTCGCCGGATATTAGAGGTTGAATGGAAATGCGAAAGTTCCAGGAAAGACTAGAATCACTTATTCGGCCGGAAATAATTGATGGTTTAGTTTAAAAGCTAAGATTAGAAGCTAATCCGTCATGTATGGCTACTGTCTCGTACTCAATAGAGCCATGACGAATTAATAAGTGTTCGATTCTAGTGAGCCACCATAGTAATGCGTCTGACGTACTGGAATAAAAAGGCTCAGGCAAATTAAGGGACAACTTAATGCTATTAACTATTAAAAAGTTATATTATTGGAGTGAACATTTATTGACACAATTCCTAGTTCATCTTTTACATATAGTTCATATGAATATTAGTGCGAACACTGACGAAACATACTTTTGTTCCGTATTTTTGACGGAAAGTAAACACAAGTATAATATACTACGTGTATATATATATATATATATATATATATATATATATATATATATATATATATATATATATATATATATATATATATCCAGTATTTAATTCAACAGTGCTTAATACGTGAGTAATGCTTCGTAGATTAATTAGCCAGATGATTTCCCCTTGGAATGAAACATAAAAGTTACTGTGTAGCTTTCTTTCCCAAAGTATATTTTCGTACTATATATATAATCCCCTTGTTATATGTAGAATTCTGTTATATATATATATATATATATATATATATATATATATATATATATATATATATATATATATATATATATATATATATATATATGTGTGTGTGTGTGTGTGTGTGTGAAAAATGACAAGCGGAAAACCGGTTAAAGTGCAGGAGAAAAACAAAAACAAGAGATTTGACCGGTTTCGTCTTCAGGAAAAAAAGAAGACGTTCGCCAACACGATCGATACCGGTCAAATTTCTTGTTTTTGTTTTTCTCTTGCACTTTAACCTGTTTTCCGTTTGTCATTTTTCACATATTTTCTCTACCACGGCATTTTATTTTCATGAATTATCTTGTACTTTACCCCATATATATATATATATATATATATATATATATATATATATATATATATATATATATATATATATATATATTAGTAGTATGTTTAAGGAGGCTGAAGGCAATGCTTCAATTAAGCCTAAACTAAATTTAAAATCCTATAATAAGTAACAAATTACATTAATTAGATAAACTAATTAAATGAAACCCACAATTAATAATATTTTTTGAATATATGATAAACAATAAAATTTAATTAAAAAATTTATAATAATAAAAAGAGTGATTTATATTAAAAACAAAACAAAACAAAAATACGAAAATAAAACAACACGCAGAAACAAATAAAAAAATATATTATTAAAACTAACAGTTAATTAATCACCATACACTACCTATCATTTATCTAATATCACATACATATTTTTGAATACTACATTTATATACGAAACATAATTTTAAAATTTATTAATTTTTATTCTCTGCGGGACTGGTTTGGCCCAGCCCTACTCTCTGATATCCATTTTGGTGAATTTTCTACTCAGACGGATTTTTCCTTTAGTGTTTATTATTTTTGGAGAAGGGAAGATTTTCCCGAAATATTAAATAAATGATTTTTAATAATCATCCGGACAATACACACACAACCAACACCACACTTGTTGTTATGTAAAATTTTAAGAAAAAATAAATAATAAGTCCCACTTCGATTTATTATTTTTGTTCCTTCCAGCTTACAACCTACCCGTCACTCTGCATTGCCCTCAGCCTTCTTAAACATACTACTATTATTCACACTAATGCTTCAAGGAAATTTACATTTTCTATTATATATATATATATATATATATATATATATATATATATATGAGAGCGAAGGACTAGAATTTACGTTCTTTGATTATTGGAAGGTAGGGGTGGCTAGATGTGACAAAGATAACGTCGGATGTTAAAAAACATGGAAGACGTTTACAGAATAAAATAAAACAGATATAAAAAGGAAAATAGGAAGACAGATGTGAAATCACTATAGAAATAAGTCACGCAAGAACGAAAGAAAACGTCTCACGGAAATAGAGTGAAGTCGAGATTATTCTATTATTTCCTGTTCTTCCTTCTTTTATTTGCCGGGCAGATTTGTACTTGCTAACCTATATTTAAAAAGAAAATCAAGAGAGGACATTTTGAACCATAGTGAATAATATTCCATAAAAATTGTTTTAATTTATTTAACAAAAAAAAATAATTTGGGGAAAAATATTTGAACAATTTTAAAAAGTTTTTCTATAAGTAGTACTTATATCAAAAAGTAAAAAATACATTTAATAACATATTACAGTTTTTACATTGGGTAGACGAAAGTTGAGACGACAGTGCGGAACGAGTGAAGCCTTGTTCCACACCTATCTATACGAGCACGCCTGGCGATGTAGTATGTGTGGTAGTACGTATTTGTGGCATTGATAGTAACTATATGGGGAGAATATCCAATGTAAAAACTGTAATATTAAATGTAGTTTTTCTTGTTCAAATAAGTGCTAATCTTAGAAAAAATAAAAAGGATTGTTCCAAAAAATTTGTTTCCTAAATTATTTTTTTATTAAAAAAAAATTGTTTTATTGAAAAATAAATGTTATAGAGTATGATTCACTATATTTTAAAATGTCCTCTCCTGAAAAAATATTAATATTTGACAGTGCTATGAGTTTTTTTTATCCTGAAATATACTTTGGCATATATATATATATATATATATATATATATATATATATATATATATATATATATATATATATATATATATATATATATATATATATATATATATACATACATACATATATATATATATATATATATATATATATATATATATATATACATATACATACATACATATATATATATATATATATATATATACATATATATACATATACATATATATATATATATATATATATATATATATATATATATATATATACACTCATCGTTATTTATCATAGAGTAGAAGATATTTATATAAATCATCGCATACACATCAAAACGTGAGAAAATGCAACTGGAAACTTAAATACGTTTACAGAAATCAGGTGTCGCCTTCTTTTTCTTATTTGCTACTTGTACCATGTAAACTAGTACTGCCTGTCTATTGGTCAGTCTGTTAGCGAATCAGTTAGCATCATAATCAGGCAGACATTGCTTGTTCGATGATGTGTGGACACGCAGCATCACTAAAAGCCAAAGCTGTCACATGGCGGATGAGCTCTTCACAAGCCAACGACCATCCAGACGGATGAAGTGTAGTAAGTGAACGTTGCGTTTAATTTCTGCAGCCTCGTAACTATATTTACCCCCCCCCCCCTATTTTATATTTCAGTCTTCACATCTCATGAGCGATCTTTCTGAAAATGGAGGAAGAATTAATTACCGTTTTCTGAATTGGCTATTGTTTTGATTGAGTGGTATGTGGAGATTTTCAATCCTCTCATAATATTCTTCATCATTCAACTGTCAATCTATTCATCTCATTAACACTCATCCTCGAGTGGTTTTAACCTTGGTGACTTGTTAGTATGAAAACTATTTTTGCTCAAGAATTTTCGCCATTATTTTTCTGTGACTACTATTTTAATTTTGTCTCTTCTCTTTGATTCTATTCCTATTAGAATTTATATTTCTCCCCACGAAGACGTCCCTCCCCCCCCAGAAATGGGAAACTCTGGGCAGGGAATAAATATAACCTGATCGGAATTCTCTGTCGAGGACGTCTCAGGCGACAGGGGATAAACTAATCGGTCTCCATTTGGAGGAGGTTATGTCTGAAAAGATAGCCCCCCCCCCGCCAAATAACCATAATTAAATTAATATCAATATTTTTGTTGGACTAGTGTATAACATTCATGAAAAATGACGGGGAAAAAGCATGCGTCGCCAGTGTTCGCAGTCGCTATTATCTAGAGATATCACTTAAATATTCATATGAAATCAAAGAATTACGTTAGTAAATACAATTTTCGTATATAAATTTTTATCATCATTTCTGATGACCTAAAAGAAAAAATATCCACCGTTAACTCTTTTTTATTATAAATGGACGATTTCTTTCCGAATTCATTTTAGGTGGCGGGGTAAAGTTGAGGTGATTGTCTGACTTGCTATTTCTTCTTCGCTTCCGCTTACCACTTGAAATTGTTTCGCGTTTTTACTCGCCAACCTTTGCGCGACTGGATAGAAATACACACACACACGCACACACACGCACACACACACACATACACATTGTTTTTTATTATGGAGTGGAGGATATAATAGGTCTTTGAAATATCACTACGATCGTAGAAATGTGGCGATGTCTACTTCTGCTGTCAAACCATTGGGAACCAATATTCCAAGCTTTGGCACATTTCCCAAAATGTTCCAAGCATTGATGAACTATTGCCCGGCTTGAATTCAACTTGACCACTAATTATTCAACTGTTCCAAAAGTTTCACTTTCCCTATTTTTATCACGTTCTCACAAAATCAGCTCTAAAGCTGAGTTCAACTTTTCCAAACTTTGCAAAATCATTTTCTATAGTTTCTTGTATTTTGAAAATCTCCACTCATGAATAGCATTAATTGTCGCATTTTCTAAACTCAAAACTATTATTATCCTTACATTTTCCGCTTAATTTATTCTGAAATAAACTCATTTTTTCTTATTACTCCTCTTCTATCGTAAAGGGTGACGGTGCGATTATAATTTTATAATGAAGCGAGATTTACCTGACGCTACGTGTTGCATAGTTGAACAGTAGTTAAGTGCAAGTTGGCCCAATGCGTTGATTCGACTGTGACCACAACGATCTCTATCTAGTTGTTGGTTCTTCTAGTAATCCATCTTAGAATAGAACCGTACACGTCGACCTGGGACAACAGATTACAAAGAAACAACGACACTCTTTTTATCGTTCACTAGTTTATTTATATTTCCGGAAACTTAAATTTATAAAGTATTTAATTAGTTAGCTAATTTTAAATAAGTTATTTATTTCATTTTCACGAACAAGGTCAACACGCCAATTGGAACACCGTGGAATATTGCAAGAAGGAAAACATTTTTTCAGAATTTAAAGTGGGGAATCAGTTTCATATATATTTAACGTAAAATGTTCCATTTCTAACATGTTTTATCACTAACAATAAGTCCTAGTGGCAAGAGCACAAAACCACACGTAATCGCCTAAAAAGTAACCCCCACAAAAATAAATGCAGCGGATTTAGCTCCCATAAAAACACGATAGACTGGCCCGGAAATAAGGGATTATTTTACATTGAATTACTATACGAAACTGATCCCCCTTTAAATTAGAAAGCAATCGTTGTTTTCTTCTTTTCACAAATATTTCATGGTTTTCACACGTAATCGCCTAAAAAAGAAGAATCTATTTTTGTGGGGCTATGGGGTAAGTAAGTGGAGCATGTTAATCTACAATTATACCAAAATATAAATCTTTTTTTCGTAATTTGAACAAATCAGTGTTACTAAACTTTTGCTTCCATTTAACAATGAGAATAGTGAACAGAGGTTTATAAGCAGTAGTAGGGAGCATTCTTTTACAATATGTCTGTGAAACAGAATTGTCTTGGCTGTACTACAGGAAAGAGGACAATTGACAACCTAAATTCAACAAATTATTTTGCATCCAATAAATTGTATAGAAAAAAGTCTTAACATATAAACTGTAATGTTGAAACCAAACATAACAACGCCGCTACACGGGTTCATGTTGAATCCTATTTTGATCACCTAAATTACATTATAGCGAAATGGTTTCTTTTCTGACTTTTTTTAATACTCTACTATCGATTTTCTTTTAGTTAAATTAAGTATTTTATATTTCCCCGGGCAACGCCGGGAAACGGGCCCTGCTTGTAGTATGAAATATGTCTAACTAACATAGAGGCGTGAAATACGTACATTAAAACACATGAGAAAAATGACAAAATTTTATTAATCTACTACCAAGACCTGTGCGTCAGCGCTGCCCGGGATACAGTATTAATTCGTCAAAAACATTTGAACACAACCCTGTAATTTAGGTGATTAAAGTAGGATTTATCGATGTTTTGAATAAAACAAAATAGATTTCTATGTGTTTTGGGTGACGGGCCTCCCTCTACGATTGTAAGTAACGGTTTATTCGACCAAATAAAAACCACTACCCACCAAAGTAAATATGATCCAGGGATATGCGTGAAGGTTTCCAAGGTCAGTGAAAGAAAATAACTTCTAGATTGAGGCAATTTTTATCGCAATCTGCAGTGCCCATTTTGGTGGGAGATTGAATTTACCAACATTGAAAATCGACCTTTTGTCTAACTCTGACCTTGATTTAAATATATGGCGATTGATTTAAGGAATTTGTTGTGATTATTTTGTTTTCGATTTATCAACTGTTAACTAATCTACACTTTCACCATTGACTATGTTGTTGCTATTTCGTTGCCTCTCCACGAGGGGAGAGTTATAAAATGGTGATGTTTAATGTTTTGGAAATCTATCTCTTGGGGAATAATTGCCTCAGTCTAGAAAGATTTCTCTTTCACTGGCCGAGAAGAGAAAACTCAAAGTAACGGATACTTCTCTTTAAGTTAAAGTACATTTAGAAAAGTAAAAATTAATAATTTTTTGGAATATCAGTAGCAGTTTTAGCATCAAAGAAAGTATGTAAAAAAGTTATGAAATAAATTTGAATGTTCGGTATGAATTAATATCGAATAATGTTCGATAAAAAGGAAAATGTAGATGAAAATAATGATTTTAAATGTCACGCCTTTATGTATTTGAAATTGATTTCGAAGCCTTTTAACTGTCGTGCATTAAGCAAATGAACGTTATTCGTAACTGACGTATAACTATGATAATAAAAATATACTTAAATAAATCGACGAATGCTAATTTAAATCGAATGTGAGCAGAAAAATGTACGTATCTGTTTAATGTGTATTGCCTCGACCATACTGTTGCGTGCTGCTATTTTTATACGGCAAAAATTTAAACACTTTAAAAATTTTTTGTTGCGAATGAATGGAGACAGATAGAGGGAAAGATAGAGAGAGAGGGAGAGGGGAGGAAGAAGAGTGTGAGAGAGAGAATTGACGATCATAATAAGTAAATGTAAATAAGAAAAGAAACGTCTTACGTAAAATACACCTCTAAATAAAAAAAAGAATACCTAACGTGAAAATGAAAACACGAATGTAGGATTAATGTTAGGTATGTATGGATGTCCAAAAGTGAAACAATGAACTTGTTTTGTCTGTTAATTAGTAGCAGAAGGTTCGTAGATTTTTAAGCGTTAAAGGTGTTATGTATTAAATTGTCTAAGTGTTTAAGTTAAAAAAAAATGAAATTATACCTGAAGCAAACAAAGATTGCTATGGGAAATGTTTAAAGTCGATTCGATTAAGAGATTGTAGTCGCCATTTTGAATCAATGTACAGTATACATTATTAAGTTCGTTAAATGTTTTCTGTAAATTCCGGAATGAAATGAAGTTGATACGTAATAGTTAGAAATAACGTAATACGATATTCTCGAAAATCAGTGACATATTTGTGCGGAATGTATTGTATCTTGTATAAATTAATGAAATATAAATAGAAAATAATAACGATTACGTTTTTCTGAAGTATCCGTTGTTTATTACTTCCAAGTGATGAAGGGGAGAGTGTTAGTATGAAAATATTAAAGCCACACGTTTTTGCTACCATCTCTATAAAGCATCTTTTTGTGAGAGTCTGTGATGGTGGTCTAAAAGTAGTATTTATTGTTAGATGGAGAAAATAATCACAAATTTCTTCAAACTTGCTCGAGTGAATAAGCTGAATAGAGTGATGAGTTTAGTAGCCTATGAAGCATGTGATTATTTTTTGTTACTCTCACCGAAGGTACAGGGGAAAATGTTTTCACTTTATATATACAGATTACTCATGGAGATTTGGTATCTGCCTGTCTGCTGAAACTATAGTTTCAGCAGACAGGCAGATACCTAATGTATAACTTTTATATCTGAAGTCGAAGCTATACTTTTACTATTTTTAATACTCAATTACGTTTACTGTACTATCACTATCTTTCAATGCTCGATTCAGCGGATGGGGTAGTATAGTATATTTTCTGGGTGATGAGACCATCCTCCCAGGCATTACCTTTTCTTTTGGGAGGATAGGGTTAATGTAGTATCTGTTCTGTGGTCATGATACAATCTTGCCAGGCATCACATCATCCTATTTTGTAATGGGTTAGTGTAGTATCTGTGTAGTTGTCATGATACCATTCTCCCAAGCATTGCCTCCGTGTTTTTTTAGTAGCGGTAGTGTGATATCTGTTCTGTTTTTTATGAAACCGTTCTCCCAGGCATTACTTTCTCCATTGGGGTTAGTGTAGTATACGTTCTGTTTTCATGAGACCATCGTCCCAGGCATTACCTCCTTCCTTAGGAGGCAGTGTAGTATATGTCCGTTCGTCATATACTAGCTAAACTATGCGACCGGCGGCATCGAATATATAAATAATTTATAATGTCTCTTGAAATATTATTGACAATAAAAAGCTGAAACGTCATCGTAAGGAAACGTGTCTATTAAAATAGCGGTGTTTTTTTTATTTAGTTTCTTTTTTAACCTTTGCTGCGAATGAGAGACAAAATGGCGCCGATTAAATTTCCGAAAACGAGGCTGAGCGGCAAGTTTAGCGCGAATCCTAATCTTCTAAAGTGTTAACAGCCAAAGGCAAGGAAGAACTATGGCGCGTTAACAACAATCAGATCAATGGCAAAGTTTTTTTTAAAGAAAAAAATAGAAAAGAAAGAAAACAAATAGGAATGACAGAGAAAGAAAAACATTAACTGACAAAAAATATAAAAAAAGAAAACAAGCTTTAACAGAATTCTTTATCTCGTATTTCGATCTGTGAATTTCAAACATGAGATAAGGCTTAATGTTTGCAGTTTCGAAACAGATACACGCACGCGTATATGATAAAAAATGGAAATAATATTCCAACGTAATGGAAAATCAAAAAAGGAAATGCATAAATAATATTTTTGTTTTGCTTTTTCTATTTTCCATATATATATATATATATATATATATATATATATATATGGTATTTATGAAAATAATAATCCAATATAATGGAAATGTTAAAAAAAAAACGAAAATTGTTTATATATTTATCCACTGTTATTTTTATTTTAGATTTTTTTAAAGATGACTGATTTGATTTGATTCTATGTTTTGTTCGAAAAAACAATTCTTTCACGTCATAGACGCAACACGTATTTTCAAATATAAACTTCTATGCTTTTCTTCAAATAAATCATATTGAAAAAGTCTTAAAATAAAGACGAAACGTTGATGGATATCTAAACAATTTTTGTTTTTTCTTTTTTTCTTTTCCATATATATATGTATGTATGTGTGTGTATATTTAAAAAAGTCGAGTTTAATGACTATAACTTCGATTCAATTATATAATATGTGATTTTTGACTTAATTGGACTGATGAATAGTTAGAATGTTATAAAATGAGGGGATGATTTAGGATCTACTTTCATAAGTTAGGAGTAAATAAATTTGAATATTACTCAATTTTTTTATGGAGATCGCTCCAGACAAGGCATGAAGCCACTTGATGTAAGGAGCTAATAGTAACAAATATTATTATCGCTAAGACAGGAGATGCCTATTGGATTTAGTCTTGAAAAGACCAAGATTATAGGTAGGAAGAAAACAGTCAGCACAGAGAGAGAGAAAGAGATAGATAGATAGATAGATAGAGAGAGTTCCTGCGGTTCTTGGAAAGAAACTACTGATATAGGAAGCTGTATTACAATGAAGTATCAAAACAGCGAATTGATGGAGACCACTAGACCAACGAGCCAAACAAGCTGGAACAAAATAAGCGGGAGAATAGATAACATAATTCTGAAGAACGCATGACATAATAGTATTTATAGAAAAGACTGAGACTAGCAACATCACGTCTGTGTGTGCGTGTGTGTGAGAGAGAGAGAGAGAGAGAGGGTGCAGAGAAGAAGAAAGGGAAGGGCCAATCAAATTATAGATACGTTTCTGCACCTTATCAAGAACTCTCAAATAGACAGAAATTCACCAGCCCAAATATGACAACAGCACTCCATACATGGTCTGATTGTGGATTTAGAGACACAGAGAATAGCCTCAGGTATGAGAAAGTGTTGGGAGCGATAGAGAGGACCGACTTTATGCGAAGCAGAAAGAGCAATGGATCTAATGTATGAACTTCAAGAAAGATTGGACGAGAACGAAATACCAAGAAGTGTCAGAGTCGATTTCTCCTCCAGAGCAGAGTCATCTATGAGAATCTCAGGAAGAAAAAAGACACATCTACGATTAAAATACACAATTGAATTTACTGATCTGTAGAACTGCGGTCAGAACTTATTTAAAAAATAGGTATAATAATTTTGATTTGCTAAATATTATTGGACTTATTAGTCGTGCGTAAACAAGTATATATTCCCATTTGGGCACTATTGGGGTTTCAATACTATAAAATAATGTTCACGTTCGGGTAACCTGTAAGATTGGGGACTGAATTACAGTTGGGAATTTTATAAAAGATACTATCTCGAATAATAACAAAATAAATTATATTAGAGTAGTTTTCTTTCGCCCCCCTCCCTGGCCTAAGATATTATAAAACGAATGTGCATCCTATTACTTATTACATAATAAGAAGTTAAACGTAGGTGTTTTTGGATTGAGTAAATGCTTCTTGTTTTTGTGGGGAGTAGTTTTCTAAAGAATAAGATTAAAAAGTTTAATTACAGTTATTACCCCATAACTGCTTGACGCGGTTTATGTGAAAATTGAATCCAATTAGTGAATCTTACTATGCGTTGAGGTTTAATTATTCATTTGATCTTAGAGAGCTTCACTATATTAACTAGTCACGTCTGCATTTAATGACGGTTATTTTTTTAAATTATGGGATTAAAATTAGTCTCCATTGATGGAGACTAATTTTTATCCCATAAGATGTTTTCTTTGTTCTTTCTGCACCCATACGTATTTTAAAGTTGTAAATTATTTAATTTGGAACTTATTAATGTTTAAGAAGTAATTATGCGTCATTTATCAAAATATAATATTTAATAGAATATTTTATTAACTTGAATTATATACCTACTTTGGAGAATGAATACATCGTTAAAAAAAAGGATATATATACATTTAGCAAATTAGGTTTCTAGATTTTGTTGGTTATTTTTGTTTAATGTGTTTGTGATTATTTAACAATTTCAGTGTTAGGGTTACACGTAACGAATTGATAAGGTTCTTCTTGTGTTGAAGATAATGTTATGGACATTAACATTTTCTGAAATATATATACACAATCATATTTGTTGATATTGAATTTGTGGAGTATAATTACAAACTGTTGATTATGTCATAAATGTTGTATTTTAACTTAGTTATATTATATATATATATATATATATATATATATATATATATATATATATATATATATATATAGAGTGTCAGGTTGTATATGAAAAGAAATCAAATAAAGTGATCGATCATATAAGAGAGCTAATATAATTTATTTAGATACTGTATATTACATATTTCAGCAATGTACCGCGGTTTCATCCAAAAGGGCAGATTTAGACATCTTTAGTAAATTTCCGTGCCCAGTGGAATCATCGGCAAGCTGAAATGATTGTAGTCACGCCCGACGCATTTGGTGTTGCGAGCATGTTGACGTCAGTGTATAATAAGCATTAGAGCAGAGCAGTTCTTACATTTTTGCTTGTATTTCAGGCTATGAAATGGAAGATCAAACAGAGCACTACCGATATGTGATGCTTGTTTTACTACAGAAAAGGAAAAAAAAGCTAAATAAATCTACATAAAGATATCCCATGTGTATCGGGAGAATGCTGTTTCATTTTACTTCAGTCGAAGTTCTCAGAAATCAAAGGGCACATTCTTAGAGCTAACACTTGATCTCTATATGAGATACATAGATATTCAAATATTCCATTAAAATTCTCTTTCCCTTCAAACCATTGAGTTAATAAAGAGGTTAAGAACATTTATTTGTTTTTTCCCTATTGACCAGTTAACTATGTTATAGTATATCTTTCCTGTGGTCTCTTGGTCTTACCGGATTTCAGGACAAGAATTCATATAGTCTAATGGAGTATCTAGCCTAGAGCTGTTACTTGATGTAACCTCACTAGGAGAAGTTGCACTATTACTAGTATGAGCCAGTGTATCGCTGTGTCGAGGAATCTTATTTGGGCTTCGAATACTATGTTATTTTTAATATTTAGTCAGGGTTTACTTGTAGGGTGAAGTATCTTCATATCAGGTTGTCCTGACAAACCCTTATACAGAAAGATCGAAGCCACTCGAGGATGATGTCTACTAGGTAATTCAAACTCTCTGTGTATATCTGGATGTATGTATTTAAAAAAGGAATGTATGAAAAAAAAATTCAGACGTACATCACCGATCAACAGAAAAGTGGGAACCATAAGAACACGGAGTTGACGATCGATGCGTGTAAACGTTCCACGTTTTACTCCCCCAGCTTGAGGCTGGTGAGTTAATTTTAACCATTAGCGGAGTGTACTAAAAGGGATGTCGACATTCCCCATACAATAAACTATAAGCTATATAAAATATATTTTCTTGTTTTCGAATTCTCAATTTCTGCTACAACCCCGTTGGATTTTGGGACCAGTACAGAACAGGGGGATTATGCTATAATTTAGCGATGAACAACATATTGAGAGGATTACAAGCGATGGGTTAAATGGTCAGTATTTGATTATTGAAGTGGCGGATCGACAATAATTTGCTAACATTCGATTTGAAAACAACCATATTGTATTCAGCTGGGAAGCACTCATGTGACATTATATTCCAAAGGTGGGAGGTTCTTGGAAAGAAACTTTGTTCATGGAAGTTCCGTTTAGCTTAAAGAAGGCAGAGGAAGAAAAGAAAATTTTCTATAGTGGTTGAAGCTATACGATTTTTGCTGTAAATATTTAACAGGGCAGAACTAGAGATTGGAGCCAAGTCATTTTAGCACATACCATAAAAATAACGGTAGAGTAGAGAAAGACTAGCAAGGTTTCTTCTGTGAGAAATGGGGATGTATACAGTCGAAGAGATCACCTCCACTAGATTTCGAAATCGATTCTGTATGCTGTCAAGGTAGAAGAAAGTGCTTCGAGTTGCACCTTCCTACATGTGACAACAGTACTTCAGCTTAGGCTTTGCAACAGGTGAAGAATTGCGCCAGGAGTGAGGTACTTCCTGGAGCAGTAGAAATATTCGACCATTTCTCTTGCAACCTGAGTAATAGATTTTATGTAAGTCTTCCATTTCAGGCCTTGAGTGATGGTCAGTCGTAGGAAATTATCAAAGCAGGGGGCTTCTTCAGGGGTAGAGCTATTCAGTGCAACTTTGGAAAATCAAGGATCTGAGTGTTGGTGGTTGTTGTAATGGGATACCCGACTCCGCTCAAGGCTGATAAGGGTACTAGTCTGTAGTATATATATATATATATATATATATATATATATATATATATATATATATGTGTGTGTGTGTGTGTGTGTTTGTGTGTATGGTGAACGGTATTCGACGTTATTCAAGCGTATTAGGTTAATTGGATTACCGGTAGTGCTATTGTTTTGTACAAGATATACGGTGTAATACACCATTCTTTTTTAAGACCTTAAACTCCGATAATTTTTGTTATTATAACTTCTAACCAAGTCATATCAGCTGGCGACGACGATTTCGAAAACGAACCCATAAAATATATGGTAAAGTCATCTATATGACCTGGCAAACAAAGGTTTTGAAACGAAACTAAATTTTGGAATATATTCAGTTAGGCGCGTGCTTTGTTTTATTCAGTCAAATTGTGAACGAAATAAATCGACTGACTTTTATTCAAAGACGTAGTTCGCTAATCGAATTCACACTACAAAGAAGGATTTACCTCTACAAGGTACAAAAACGAAAGAAAAATTGTATCAAACAAACAGTTTTTATCGTCGGTCGTACTTGTACGCTAACGAAAAAGGATTACTGTGGATTTGTTTATTTTTCCAGTACAACTTAAAGACATAGTAAAAAAACGGCATGTCGAAGAGGAGAAACTTTTAAAAAGGTGAAAATACTTTTATTGTTCGATAAGAAAAATGTATGATGGACCGTGACTCAAATGCGAACTCGGGCCATTAACATTACGAACTATAAAAGATAAAACTTCAATATTTTTTAGTAACTAATAATAGAACAGTCACTGCTATTACTTTTTCTAAAAAAATCTTTTGTGTGTCTAAGTATTTTTAATATGTAACAATTAGTCGAGATGATTAAAATGCTGTGTACAAGCATGCAACAACGACAACAGCATCAAGAGTTACAGCAACAAAAACTGCAACAGCAGAAAAGTTTCGAAAAAACTGTGAAACAGACCACCGGTGAAAGGAAAAACAGTTATTTTTCTGCCGAAAGAAATTGCAGATTCGTTATCTAAATTTGTATACAAGCCTGATTCTAACGTCACATTTCCGGAATATTTCAGACGATTTGAAACGATATTTACTAAAAGGTGCCTAGATTGTTCGGATGAAGAACGGGTAACACTGGTATTACCGAAACTGGGAACAGACGAGAATACCAAATATACGAACTTGATATTACCCGGAAAACCTGAAAAGGTTTAATTCGGCGAGAACTATAAATATACTGTCGAAGATATTCGATGAAAGAAATAGTCTACTCCACACGCGATACAAATTCTAAATACCGTGAAAACGGATAACGAGGATTTTTAGACATACGCAGGAACAGCAAACTTTTTGGTTGAGCAATTCATAATAGATGAAATCCCCAAAGATTCATTCAAATGCCTTATCTTTGTTCAAGGACTAACACCCCCTAAGTACAAAGAAATAAGGTCTAGAATCTTAACAATGGTGAAGCAAGACACGAAAATCACGTTACAAAGAGTGACGGAAGAATGTCAGCGTCTTATTAATGTTAAAAGGGTAATACCGAAATTGAGGAAAAAGTGTTGCCAAAGTACAACGCATAACCCCCCCCCCAAAAAAATATCTACATTAAAAAAGACAGGAAAAAGTGAGACGTGCGGAAATATGTATGTTTGTATGAGAACAAATTCTGTGAATCTTGCAGAATTAATGGTCATAAATTTTCTGTTTGCCGCAAGAATAAGAAAAAGAATTTTGAAAAAGTAAACGTTGTGTTGTCAAAAAAAGAAATCCAGAACAGTGAAAATCGAAAATACGTAGAAATACGTATAAATGGTCTTACAGTCACTTTTTTACTGGATTCTGGCTCAAACATAAGTATTATTTGCCAAACAAACATGGAGAAAAATTGGAAAACCCAAATTATCTGAAATCAAGGAAATTGCCAAAGGGTTTTCAGGAAAAAAACTTTAAAGGAGAATTAAAGTGCGATATTATTTTCTGTGGCAAAACTGCAAAAACAAAAGTATATGTGATTCAAGGGGTTAATTCATATCTTTTCGGAATAGACTGGATAGTACTGTTCAATTCATTTGAACTCCCAATGAACTCTCTTCGCAACGAAATAAACAGTGAAGAAAAAATATAGATGAATTGAAAAAAGAATATACCAGAGTTTTCTCCAAGTGTTTGGGTTTATGTACAAAGACAGAAGTTAAGTTTGAACTTAAGGAAAATGTCACTCCAATTTTTAAACCAAAGAGAAACGTCACCCACCGCCTATGTCAAATAGAAAAACAAGAAAATAAGAGTGTGTGCCGATTTTTCAACAGGGTTAAACGATTGCCTGAAGGATAATAATTTTCCACTTTTTTCGCCAGAAGACATTTTATCAAAACTAAACGGAGGAAAGATTTTTTCAAAAATCGATCTATCTGACGCATACTTGCAGGTTAAAGTGAACGAAGAATGCTCAAAATAGTTGTGCATAGATACACATAAGGGCATTTTCAAACTTAAGAGACTCCCTTTTGGCTTAAAGGTCGCCACAGCTTTGTTCCAACAGATTATAAACACTATGTTGGCGGGTCTTGAGTTTGATATCGCCTATTTAGTCGATATTCTAGTCTAAAGTAAGAAAGTTCACGAAGACAAAAACACATCACAGCTATGTTCAAACGACTAGAATAATTCGGTCCCAAGAAGTGTCAATTCTTCATGGAAAGAATTAAATACCTCGGACAAGTGATAGACAGTGAAGGCAGGATACCAGACCCACAGAGGACCGATGCAATTAAAAATATGCCTGCACCCGATACAGTTGCAAAACTACAATCGTTTCTTGGGTTGGCCCAATATTATGAGATCTTCATTCCGAAAATGTACGATTTAAGAGCCGGCCTTAACGAATTATTAAGGAAAAACAAAAAATGGATACGGTCAAAAGATTGCGAGACGGCTTTCCAGAAAATAAAACAAATTCTAATCTTAGATCTAGCCGTAGCCCATTACGATCCTGTGAAAGAAATCATCCTTGCGACTGATGCTAGTGAATGCGGAGTGGGTGCTGCACTGCTACACAGATAGGAACATGGTACTACTAAACCGATCGCGCCCGCTTCAATGACTCTTCTAGCGGCTGAGAAAAATTATAGTCAGATCGAGAAAGAGGAATGATCGATGTGTTTGAGGTTAAAAAATACCATCGCATTTTACATGGTAGATCATTTATACTTCAAACAGACCATAAACCGTTAGTAACTATATTTGGATAAAAGAAAGCATTCCTACCCACACTGCTAACCGTTTACAGCGATGGGGTGTAAGCTGACTAAACTATCATTTTAGGATGGAATACATTGCATCCGAAAAACATGGGCAAGCGGATGTACTGTCAAGATTAATCCTCAAAAATGAAGAAAATTTAGAAGAGACGGTTATAGCAGCACTAAAAGAAGACAAAAGAAATCTCAGGTCTGTTGTGAAACACTATCAGAAAATTACCTGTAACATTGGAAATTTTTTTTTAAAAAGCCGAAAAAGATGATTTTATATTAAAAATAAAAAATTAGACGAGATTGAACGAAAGAAACAAAAAAGGGAACCCAGATTTCACCTTTCTCAATATGCGACAACACTTTAATGTACGCAGATAGGATTGTAATGCCTCAATCTTTACCTAAAGTTATGCTGAAAGAATTTCATACCGGTCATCCTGCCATGTTCCGGATGAAATCCCTCGCGCGATGCTACGTATACTGGCCAGGAATGGACAAGGAAATAGAAAGTTTTGTAAAACTATGCCGAGGGCGCCTCCGATCAAAACGAATCCTTTGCTAAAACGGATTTGCCGTGGGGACGTCTACATATAGACTATGCTAGATCGATTAATGGATAGTATTACTTTATTTTAGTGAACTCTTTCTCGAAATGGCTTTAGGTATTCAAGTGCAAGCATCCTACATCTAGGAACACCATTAGTGCATTAGATGACATTTTCAGTCGTTTTAGGGTCCCTCAGACACTGGTCAGCGACAATGTTACGGCGTTCGCAGGAAAGGAATTTAAAGATGTTTGTACTTCCTTGGTTATTGAATGCATTACTACACCAGTATAGCATCCTAGATCGAACGGTCAAGCCGAACATTTTGTTGACACTTTAAAAATAAATATATGGACACGGAAGAAAAACCTATCAAGAAATCTTTAGCAATTCATATGGTGACTCCTAATTGAAACAACGACACGAAGTTGTCCTCTGCGGAACTTATGTTCGCAAGGGAAATACGATCGATTTCCGATAGATTGATACCCTATCCAAAGTTGCTAAAAAGGAAGAAAATGTCAACATAAAAATATACTCTCGAAGAAGATGTAAACATAATAAGATACTCCCCAGTAGATAAAGTATATGTCAAAAATTTCCAAGACGGAAAAAGTTATTAGATGGATGGTATAATTCAGAAAATGATTTTCAAAGTGGTTTACACCATAAAAAGTCAAAAATTCGTGTGCAAAAGACATATTAACAAAATTAGACCACGATGGGCTGACAATTATGAAAAAGTGAGGAACAAGTCCCTATGTGATGCTTTTGACATACCACTACCCAATATTGTACACGAATCTATGTATACATCTACTGGACCAGCCTTACGAGCTGAAAAAATTGTCTTCGTCCCAAACTGGAAAGGATCCAATTCACCTAGTTCGGAATAAAAGAAAGAGCACATGTGAAAGAAAACCAGTGGAGCGCTTCAGCCGAGATCCTAAAAAGAATAAATATTAGAAGCAGAAAATTCAAGGAATATTTTCAACTTCGGGAGAGGTGTTTTGATGGGATACTGGATAAGCGTACTAGTCACACACATATATATATATATATATATATATATATATATATATATATATATATATATATATATATACTACGAACAGTAATATGCACGGTGAACCTTATTCGACGGTATTCGAGTGTATTAGGTTAATCCTATTGGATTAGCGGTAGTGCTATTGTTTTGTACAAGATATACGTTGTAATAAACCATCCTCTTTTAAAGACCTTATACTCTGGTTATTTTTGTAATCATAACTTCTAACCAAGTTATATCAGTGGTGAAAAAAAGAGAACTTGGGTTTAGAGGTATTCAAAAGTAACAAGCCACTTTTTACCCATTGTACATGTTCAAGATCGGATATAAGAGAGAGAGAGAGAGAGAGAGAGAGAGAGAGAGATAGAGAGAGTCAGAGAGTCAGAAAGATCTTTATCACTAATGCACTTCGAAGTGCTGCCGCAGATGGTTGTGTCGCCTGTGTAGATACCAACGAATTATCTCAAAATATGATTTGGAAGATATGGAAACTAAAAATGTGAGCACAAGACACCAGTTACAAAATGGAGGATTCTGAGAGAAAATAATGTTTGCATGTTACTATGCCTCTATGAAAAAATAGGAATCAACGTTTCGTGATGAACATCTTACTTATCAAGAGATCAGAAAGATCGATCGTATGCAGCCATAGGTACAAATTATAACTCATACATTAATAGTTTTAGTGAGATAAGCAAACTATATGAAATAGCCATAACGATCGACGGGAAATGTTGAAATAACACTTTAAAAATATAAAATAAAATTTACACTTAAATATAATACGCTACATTGCACTGTCTATGATCCCATTATATAAACAGTAAACATTTCTGTCCATTAATAGAAACGGTTGAAAGAGAGGTTCAAATACTAATAAAATAGTATGTCGGTCCTTATACAACGTATTTGTCGATGTACATGCGTATGGTTACATATGTAAGATAGAAAAATCGAATTACATGTTTATGTGTGTAAGCTTATGATGAAATTAATAATTATTTGTATGTGTATGTTTATATATGGGCAGGTATTCTTTTGGTAATTAGAATATAATAAATTGATAGTCTCTATCATATAAAGGAAGATAATATTAACATAATTTATAACGATACAGCTACATTTGCCACTAAGTGCTAAATTAATAATAGGGTATGTAAGATAGGTTTCAAAATAGCTTTATTAAAAGCCATACAAATAATTTTATGAACAGTAAACAAAAACAGAGCCATTCTTTGAGATAATAATAGGAGATATTGTGAACAAGATCTAAAAATTCACACATACCAACCTTTGGACATACACTATCAAATACTCTCGGACCACCAGGAATAAAGTCGGTTCTCTCTATCGTTCGAAATACATTTCTCTACCTGAGAATATTCTCTATCTCTACAAATCCACTATCTATTGTGTCTTTCAATTGTAGGCATGCCCCTTTTCTTTCTGAGATTCTCATGGATGGCTCTGCTCTTGTGGAGAAATTGACTCTGATACTTCTTGGTCTTTCTCTCTCATCAAATGATTCTTAAAGTTCATACATTAGATCCATTGCTCTTTCTGCTTCTCGTAAAGTCGGTTCTCTCTATCGCTCCAAACACGTTCTCACACCTGAGGCTATTCTCTATCTCTACAAATCTACAATAAAGCCATGTATGGAGTACTATTGTCATATTTTGGCTGGTGAATCTCTGCACGATTTGAGGGATCTTGATAAGGTTTGAAAGCGTGTCTGTATTGGTCGGTTTCAATCTTTTTTCTTTCATGAACTCTCACTCTCACAAATGTGATGTTGTTAAACTCAGTCCATTTCTAGAAGTACTATATGGCATGTTTTCTTCAGAAATGTTTGATTTATTTCATGCTTCCTTTGTTCCAGCTCGTTTGACTCGTTGGTCTAGTGGTGTCCATCAATTCGCTGCTCAGGCAGTTCGTTATGATACTCCTTTCTATTTAAGTAAACTTGTGGAACTCCATTCCAGCTGACTGTTTTCTCCCGACCTATAACCTTGTTCCTTTCAAGACTAAGGTTAATAGACATTTTCTGTTCTTGCGTTAATCATCCTTCGTTTCTATTTAGCTCCTTATATCAAGAAACATCAATAAAAAATAGAAGCCATTTTTATTCAATATAGTGAACACAATTTAAAGATCCGCACATACACATCTTTAGAAATATACTATCGAATGCTTTCGGAACATCGAGAATAGACATAAAGCCTCTTTTATTAAATTTCAGATAATTAACTTCTATCTCTCTATCTTGTAAGATCTCGTTATCAATGATATTAACTAAATGAATAACTTCACGGGGATTTCAAAGGAGTAAGTAGATATAATCTTGGCGTGTCGAAAATCCATTCGAATTACTAAGGAGAAATGGATAAATTCTATACAAATTGCAGAACTGGTTAGCATCTTTATATTAGACACATTAAACATGATAACATAAAGCATACAGATGCGTTTATATAGAGATGATGGCTTAATAATAGTCCCTAATCGCAACGGAACCCTTGTATCGAGTATCCAAAAAGATAAACAAACTTTCAGATGCTCTGAAATTGAGATCACCCTCAACTGCAATAAAGTAAAAGTAAATGGGAACCTAAGGGAAAATATTTGCTAAATACAACTACACACTTCTGTACATCAACACGAAACCAAATCACCCCAACTGTATAATAAAAGAAATATAACAAAATCATAAACACTAGGATTGGTAACTTTTCTCCAGTGAGAAAAAATCGTCGCTAATCAATCTATATACAAAAAGACACTCCTAATAAATATATAGTGACAGGTTTGTTTACACAAAGCATAATAACAACAGTAAGCAAACAATTAGAACAAGAAAGATAGTTTGGTTTAACCCTCCGTATCTATCATAAATAACGGGCGAGCTGTCTTAAAACTAGTAAACACTTTAGATACAAACACCTCATTATATCAATTATTTAATTAAAAATAAACTTAAGATAAGCTACTCATGCACCAGTAACATCAATAATATACTAAATGCACGAAACCACACGTTGATAAACAAACGGAAACAAATGCGAACAATGACAACACCGACAGGTACAATTGTAGATTAAGAAATGACTACCCGCTAAATGGAATCTGTGATAAGGTTGAATATTATTAATCATTTTCCTAAAGTGGATCTAAGAAGAAGAAACTATCAGAACGTTTCATAAACATAATTAACAAATCAAACGACCTTGTCGAAACATTTTTGGTCAATGAGAGAACATAATCTTACACCAAATAATCAGTGCTGGAGAAGAAAATTAGACTTTTAACGTATAAATATGATAACATATCAAATAAGAAGAGCGAGTTGATATCACAAAGCCTACACAAAAATAAGTTAAAAGTCTCATTTATTATTTTCCAATAAATACATAATTTTCTGAAGATTTGGTTTATTTATTTATTTTTTTAGGTCGTTCGAGTTGTTGCAGTGGGTGTTAGTGGGAGTATGTAAGAGGAGAAAGTGGCGTAAAATCGGTGTGCTATGAGGTCGAAGACCTCTGCCTTCGTTCGGTGATGAAGAAATCACAGATACAATGATTAGGAAGAGAAAGTACAAAGACATTATTGATTATGTAGCTTACATGTATTTACAATGATGAGGGAGATAAATAGAGAAATAGAATGAGAGAGAGGGGGAGAGAGAACGCGAAACAGGCAGGTAGAGAGAGAGCAAAGGAAGAGGGAGAAAAAGTGAGAGTGAAAGTGTGAGAGAAGTGTTGGGAACGTCAAAGGGGGGAACGTTCTTATATATCTGAACAGGGATATATATGTACAGATAAATATCAATTAATCTTTATCAGCTATTATATAAAGGAAAGTTGTCTGTGTTTGTATATGTCGGTGTGTATGCGCAGTTAACACTCCAAAACTGAAAAACAAAGACCCACAAAGTTTGTATATTCTTGATTAGCGTTGCTCGGAATGAATAATATCTAAAATTAAAAAAAAAATCATTATTTGATCCTAAACTGGTGCAGATTTTGTCAAAGGGGACAGTTTTCTAGCCACTAACTAAAGGGAAGTAACCCTGATATATTTTCAAGGAGTTATTTTCCTTACGCCGATTTATTTCCTCGAGGAATCTATAAAAGTGTGTGTGTGTATGTTCATAGAGAGGAGGAGAAAGAGAAAAGGTGTGGAGAGGAAAAGGGGAACAGAAGAGGGGGATAGAGAGAGATAGACATTTTACTTAAAATATGTTACACTTTTCCCCCAGACAACGCCAGGTAGCCCTGCTAGTAAAAAATAAAGGACAATGATTTCCCCCTATTTTATTAACGGCTATAGCCTTCTATCTGAAAGCTGCATATGCGATATGTTTCGGCACCGATTTAGGCCAATTTTTTATGCGTGTTTTCAGAAAATAAGCATTCGCTTTCAACAATTATTAATTTGTTTTTCGAACATAGTCATTAGATATACTACCACTGTCACTCATGGTAACCGGAAAGTTTTATTCATAGGACAACTATTTCTTCGTATCACCGTTTATTATTTCATCGTTACTGACTATTGTTGTTAATTACTGTACTGTAATTCAACCTAAATACGGAAGGCTATACATTTTTTGAGAGGCGTTTTGATTAGATATTTCAAAGAACTTATTTTACATTCTCGATCGACGGAATAACTGAAAGCAGATTAACATTCATAGAATACAGATAAGTATTCGGAGTCAATTCGAAAATCGTTCGTTTATTTTCACTATTCATTTCTTTTATTAAATGTCCATTAATATTTTTACAATCATGTGATTTATGTAACAGACCAAATCATTCGCGGGTTAAACCTGGTATATTAAACTGTTCATTTAATTTCTATTTTCCCCTTTCAAATATCGATTTTCATGGGTTTACCGCGGTGAACATATTATTTTAGGCACATCGGATTAAGAGTTCGGCAAAATTCAGAATTCATGATTATATTTTCGAACAGTATTTTGACTTCAGAGACAATAACAAACTCGCGATAATTGTTCTTCCTTTTTTCCATTTCATATTTTTCGCATAATAACAACATTTTACAACTTTCTGGACAACACCGGTCAGATTAACGACTGATTTATATTTCCGTAATGTTAAAACCATCGCATAATATATATATATTTTACATTTAAGAATAACGGATTATTATCGAATCTATTAGTGTTTATCTGCTGTGCTGTCCACCTAAAGGTAACAGTGTCACTGTCGTCATGGTGACGAAAAATGTTGCATCTCAGATCGTATTGAATGAGACACCGAAAATGTCAGTAGCAATAGAAACGGACGGCCATTTCTTATTAATTACAACACAGATTAGGCACACACGTAACTGCCATAAATATTTTGTATTTAAATTACATATTATTTTACATGTACAGTCATTTTCAATGTTAAATATAAAAATTACTACAACCTATGTTACCTGATTGCTTACGAAATGTTATTTTTTTCAGTAATTTTTAATTTTCTTTCATTTTGGGAAGGCGATATTTTCTTTTTACATATTTAATACATTCGTTTACATTTAATTTACCTATCAATTATCATCAATTATACGCAGGAGATATATGAATATTCTTTTCTTTAAAAAATGACTCTCCTTTGTTTCGAAATTTTTGTGATGATGATTGGTAATTTATATTATCTGGATATTTCGGACTACTGTTCTCATCTTGTGTGTTACGCTTCGGCCGATGTAATCGCAGGAACTCGTAGCGTAACTGATAAAAGTGCTAAGTAATTATCAGTTATAAGTGACAGTCTCCTGAAGGTTGAAGTTTACACCATACAATTACGACTTACTTAAGACTTCTACCTAGCCATGACTGACGTAACGGGAGAAAGCTACCCTCTATGGATTAAATAAAAGGTTCAGTTCGGAATTTCGTACATATTCCTAAGTTTGAAAAGACACACTCGAAGAAAGTCGGAGGTTACACCAGCCGAAATGTTGTGAGAATAACAACCAAATGAGAACAGTAGTCCGATAAATCCAAAATAATACGGTGACTTATTTTTTTGCAAATAATAATTATTAAAAATTAATTTACAAATACTCTTATTCCAGTAAACATTTAGTCATATAACCTATACTACCCCTATATGATTTGGACATTATAATTAAAATAATCACTCACTTCAGGGCCACCAAAAAATTATAATCATCCACTTACGGACCAGATAGCGTTTATTAAAGACGCATAACCAAATATGTTTTTAAAAGGAAGATACAATTTTTAGTGTGTGTGTTGGGATGAACATATCTTTGGTACAATTATTCGAGAAAATTGTAAACAGTCTGAAAATCAGTGGTAAAAATAATAGTGAAAATACATTTTAGAATTTAAAGTGGGGACCAGTATCGCAAAAAACTAACCTAATATTAACATTTACGTCACGGCCATCAGGCGGTAATATATTTGCGGTGTCCTTCGTTAGTCCCTATTTAAGTTAAAAAAAACTTTTATTCATCCCTAACAAGACATATTGCAATGAGACATAAAGAGATACTCTTATTAGGTGCCATAATTTTAAAAAGGGCATCCGAAGTAAGGAGTTGGGTAGCAAGATATTTTTTCACATTACATATAATTTCTGCATGTTGGTACGATCGGAGAAACAGGGAGCAGTGAGGGTATTCCAAAGGTAAGCGGTCCGAAGAAAGACACTATTAGATAAAGTTTTCCGGCATCTGGGAATATATACAGTGATGAGGGGGGATTTTGCTGCTAGTCGGGTTGATCGGGCGTATATACGTTGAGGAGGTACAAGGGCAGTAAGTTTGTCGGAGCACATACCGTGGAAGTACTTGTAAAACGAGCACAGAGATGCAACATTGCAGCGATGAGACAGAAGCTGGAGCTTGGTAGACAGTGAAGGGCCTATTAGGGGCCTATTAGGGGCCTATTAGGGGCCTATTAGGTTAGAAATTATTTTTTGCATCATGTACAAGACAGAGAGAGAGAGAGAGAGAGAGAGAGAGAGAGAGAGAGAGAGAGAGAGAGAGAGAGAGAGAGAGACTAGTGGTTGGGGCACCAGTTCAGATGTGGCATCAATACTCTATGCATGTGCGAATACAGGCTTTATAGAGATATAAAATACTGGCAGGTGTAAGACTCCTTCTGAAGGCCAAGTTAGGCACAAGATAATTGCACTTCATCATTATTCTGAAGTGGCGTGGGATAGTAGTTACGAGAGCATACTGTATAGTCGGTGTACCGAGTTCAAGTTTTGTCGGTTCTACTCTATTACTTTAAATAATTAATCATCCATCCAGCTATGGATTAAATAGTAAGATAAACTAGACCATCAAATAGTTGGCTCTGCTTATCCCGGCATGGTTGCTGAACTCAAGTTATGCCAGTTCATCAGAAGTGCGATTAGTAACTCCTCGCACAGGGTATCCATTGTCTCTCGATATCGAAGAAGGCATTGGATGGGTTAATTCCGACTCCATACATACTACTCTATAAAATTTACATCGGCCCATCTATTTTAGCGGTGACATTGTTAGAATTATCGCCAGTGCACGCAGTGACTTCACGCTATTTACATTGGCAAAAATATAACATTAGGTCATTCAGATTTTGGTTTTTGGATCCGTTTGAATTTATATCCAAAAACTATAAGAATGTAACGATTTCATTAATAAACCCTCGACGATCAAATGCTCGGTAAAACTACAGGCCAATTTATAATTTATAATCATATATATATATATATATATATATATATATATATATATATATATATATATATATATGCGCGTGTGTATCTGTTTGATCAAATGAAAATAATAAAATAATGATAGAATAAATTGAACCAACAAAGCGGAGGTATATAAAAATTCAATAACTAAATGAATCAAGTTAATGGCCTGATAAGATCACAGACCGAAATATGATTGTTTCTGTGGAGCAATTCAATTTAGATTTTTAATATATTTCATATATATATATATATATATATATATATATATATATATATTTAAATACATATATATATATATATATATATATATATATATATATATATATATATTATTTCATGTATATACGGTGATATATTGTATTTACTTCAATAGTGCTCAATACATTAGTAGAGCTTAGTAGTGAAGTATCAAAATATATTTGTCTGAAGTAAAAAATAAATTTAACCAATTAATTCAGGACAACAATAACCAATGTTCTAAATAAATATTTCTACAGCCATCGATTTTTCATGCTTATGCAATCTTCAGTGTAGGAGAATGTTCATTCTTGCTTGTCAAAGGTCACCAACCCGGTTTCAAGGTCACCACTGATTCGTAGTCTGGTATTCTACCCGTCGGTTACCACCAATTAGCACTGAAATTAAGAGAAATTAAAGCCTATATATGCCGAATCGACGAGCACACGTAGTAAACAGTCGAACAGTGTTCAAAAACAACAACAACAAAGGTTAGAACATCGCATTTATGCCATAGTATGACTGCTTATAATTAAATTCTCTAAGAGGCCCCAGTCCTTGTTATAAGGGGGCTATAACAACATTTTTTAAATAAATATTTATTATTATTACCTACAGACATCGATGTTTCATGCTATACATAGAAATATATAAACATATACACATAGCTCACGTTATATATATATATATATATATATATATATATATATATATATATATATGATTTCATTGACGACGATGCCCTGTCGGCGGGGCCGCGAGTTCGCCGACTGCAACCCCATGCAGAGGGGTCTCCTGTTTGCCGTGGGTGGCGACCCGTGACGTCTTGGGACGGGATCCCGATGGCTGAGCGGTCCGTGGCCTGGTTGCATAAATGGTCACGTGACTTGCACCACTCCACTTCGGCCCTTACTTCGGCTAGACGGGAGGTCGGAGAGGCCCGATCCGATCAATCGGCTAGTTACGTCTTGTCCTATCACTTATTTTTTTCCCAACTTCCCCGATCGTTTCCAATAATAAAATTGATCAACTACATAAAGTTATCAATACCCACTCCAGTTTATAAGTGCTAGAAGGTTGTGGCAAGGGTCAATCAACTTGTGAGAGACATGACCGCAACATGGCTGTGTGCCCCGGACGTTTCGCTATTAGTGGGTAGAGAAATCGATGGAACACGGATGCTTGTGATCACGATCCTGTAGCCCTGTCTTGTCAAGGCGTTTGGGTTTCCCCCTTGGCAATTCCCATAGTGGGCTCCGTGGTGGGTGGGGGAGCAGGAATGGTGAATCAAAACCAAACAACTTATGGCTCCTAACAGAACCACAAAACGAGTCCATAGAGACTCTAGTTCAGAACGAGAAGAGTAAAGAAGTGACCAGAATAAATTCCCGAGATTTATTGTCCTGGAAGCTTTAGAGGAACCAAAACTCTCAACAGTATCTCCATTTATAATTGAAAAAATAATTCTGTCTCATATGACGCCAAAAAATGTTAAAAAACTGGCCAACGGAAACATCCTGGTCGAAGTAGAAAAAAAAAGATATGCTGATTTTTTATTGGGCATGAGAATGTTCCATAACCAAAAAATAAAAGCCTATCCACACCAGTACCTAAATGTTTTGAAAGGAGTGATAAGGAGCCAAGAACTTTCCCTATGCACTTTAGACGAAATTAAAGATGAGCTAAAGTCCCAGGGCGTAACCGAAGTTAAAAGAATCTCTATAAAATGAGATAACCAAACTATACAAACAAATACATATGTGATGACATTCGATACACCAACAATACTTAAAAAAATAAAGATATGGTATACTATCGAAAAGGTCGAGCAGTACATCCCTAATCCTCTTCGGCGCTACAGGTGCCAGAAGTACGGACACTATGAAACAAAATGCAACGGCAGGCGAACATGTGGGAAATGTGGAGAGAAAGACCCTGACCACTCTATGGATGAGTGTAAGGGAACTCACACATGTGCAAACTGTGGTGGTGACCACCCAGTTTATGCAAAGATCTGCGAAAAATGGAAAAGAGAAAAAGAACTTTTGACTGTTAAATATACTAGAGGCAGTTCCTTTCAGGAAGCAAGGAAGATGGTTGACACAACTAGAGGAAAGACATATACTCAGGTTGTGTCCCCAGTAGTAAATAAAGAAGAAAACAAATATAAAAAACTGATAGAACGGTTACTTCAGCTTGGACCAGGAGACTGGCTAGCTTTCCAAAATACACCCAGGAAAGAGTACGAAGAACCAAAAGTTAGAGTTCAAAAACCACAAGCGGAACCAGACCTCCTCCTCAACCGGCTGCCGTTCAAAAACAACAGGCAGAACCAAGTGAAGAAAATATTTGGAGTAAACCTATTCAACCGGTTGCCGTTCAAAAGCAACAGGTGGAATCGAGTGAAGAAAGCATCTGGAGTTTACCTTCTCGACTGGGTACCCCCATTCCAGATGCACCACCACAGATCAAACCAAATGAGACACCTGAATCTACTAGGAAAGAGAAAGGGATCCGAAAAGATCCCCCCAAAAAGTCTCCAGATCAAAATCCTGAACCGGTGAAAAAAAAGGAAAAATCATCTCGGAAACCAAAGCCAAAAATCCGAGTTAATTTGACTCAAAACCGATTTGAGGCTTTGGACAACATGATGGAGACAGAGGATGAAAACACGGAAAAAAACCAAACCAAAAACTAAACAAAAAGCCCCCCCCCATCAAAATCTAAACCATGTGAGATAAAATAATCGAATGGAACATAAGAGGCGTTAAAGCTAATTATGAAGAGCTGGTTCTTATTATGAGAATGTGCCCAGCAGTTGTTTGCCTACAAGAAACATTCCTCAGGCAAGATAGTATATTTAGAATAAAAAATTACAATGTATACCATCACATAAAAGAAGAAACCGATAGAGCCTCTCGCGGGGCAACTATAATTGTTAAAAATACAGTTCCGCAGAGTCAGGTGCTGCTTGACACAAACATGCAGGCGGTTGCTGTATCAGTAACATTACATAAGACGATCACAATTTGTTCCCTTTATCTACCACCAGGTGAAAACATAGTCGAATCCAGGCTGAATGAGTTAATAAACCAACTACCCAAACCATTAATACTGTTGGGTGATTTTAATAGTCACAATGAAATGTGAGGCAGTAAAATCACCGATAAAAAAGGCCGAATTGTTGGGAAAATTCTAGATCAAAATGGCCTTTGCCTTTACGATAATAAAACCAGCACGTATTTACACCCAGCAACGGGAACATATTCAGCACTGGATTTGACTATATGTGATCCAACAATTTTCATGGACTATACATGGAAAGTGCATGAGGAGACATGTGGTATCGACCACTTTCCAATTATTCTGGAAAGAACAGGTCCTAAACTTGAAGATAAACTACTAAGATGGAATCTGCAGAAAGCAGACTGGAAGAGATTCCAAGAAAAATGCCAAGAAAGACTAACAGCTGATATCAATGTCAATGAAACGGATCACCCATCTACTTTACAGAGACATTGATAGAAATAGCCGAGGATTGTGTACCAAAATCATCAGCAAACTACAATAAACAAAAACCTTGGTTCAACAAAGAATATCAAAAGGCTGTCCGGGCACGTCGTTCTGCCCTGAGAAGGTTCAAGTCTAATCCTACTCGGGAGAATTTAGACTTGTTTAAAATCAAAAGAGCCAAAGCTCGGTGGACAATTAAAGAGTCCAAGAGAAATTCGTGAAGACAGTATATATCGAAAATCAATTCAAACACCAACTCAAAAACAATATGGACCACGATAAAATATAGCTGGGAAAAATAGCAGTCTGCCAATTAAACACCTGATATCAGGTGGTGTAAAGATCACGGACAAAAAAGAAATTTCTAATGCCCTGGCAAACAACTTTGCAGAAATTTCTGGCTCCGAGGGTCAGACTAAAAAATTCAAAAGAATTAAGAAAGCCGAAGAAAAGAAAATTCTCAATTTCAGTTCCAAAAATACTAAAAATTATAATCAACTCTTCACGGCATCGGAGCTCAGTGAGTCACTCGCTAAAACCCACAATACACGGTCGGTCCAGATGATATATGCTACGAATTTCTCAAAAACTTACCACAGGTGTCCACCAGATATCTTCTAGACATATATAATGAGGTGTGGATGAACGGGAAAATCCCAGATGTCTGGAGACAAGCCACGGTAATTCTGATAGGCCTTCAGGCCATCGACCAATTGCCTTAACCAGTTGTCTCTGTAAAGTAATGAAGAGAATGATAAACGACAGATTGACATGGTACCTTGAATCGAACAATCTGATATCAGATCTACAATCCGGTTTCAGGAAGAAAAGAAGTACCACTGACCATTTGATCAGACTGGAAACTTTTATTAGAGAAGCCTTCATCAAAAAAGAACATCTGATTGCCATCTTCTTTGATATAGAGAAGGCGTACGATACCACCTGGCAGTACGGTATATTAAAATACCTTCGTGATCTTGGACTAAAAGGCAGAATGTCTCTCTTTATACAACATTTCTTGGCAAATCGAAACTTCCGAGTGAGAGTCGGAACTACACTCTCCGACGTAAAAGAGAAGGAGAATGGGGTACCTCAAGAAAGTATCTATTCAGTGACACTCTTTAATGTCAAGATGAATAATATTGTGAAAAACCATGACACTACAGTTAAAGGCTCACTGTACGTGGACGATTTTTGGTTTGCTGCCGGGCAAAACATATGCATCTGGTAGAACGTAAGTTGCAACTCACATTAAATAAAATCAGCAAATGGACTGAAGATAACGGCTTCAGATTCTCTGAATCAAAGACGAGGTGTGTCCATTTTTGCAACATACACAAAATGCATAACGATCCATGCCTTAAACAAGTTGGCAAGGAGATACAAATAGCAGATGAGTACAAGTTCCTTGGTCTTATTTTTGACAAATAGTTGTCGTTTATTCCTCACATAAAGTATCTCCGGCAAAAATGTAACAAGGCAATTAACCTATTAAAAGTGATAGCTCACACTGACTGGGGAGCAGACAAAAAATCCTTACTTAAATTGTACCGAACAATTGTAAGGTCGAAACTTGACTATGGAAGTTTCATTTACGGTGTAGCAAGACATTCGTATCTGAAAGAATTAGAAACTATATATCACCAGGGACTAAGACTTGCATTGGGGGCAGTGGAAACCCTATATATTGAAGCTAATGAAGGTCCTTTGCATATAAGGCGAGAGAAATTGGCACTACAATATGTGACCAAATTATTGTCATTCCCAGCAAATCCTGCCTACGACTGCACATTTTCTTCTCAATATAAGACTCCGTTTGAGAGAAAAATCAGTGCCATCAGACCCTTCAGTTACCGCATCGAGGAGTTAACAATTAAACTGGAATTGGACTCAAGTCTCGTCCACGAATCCATAATTTCTAAAATTCCACCATGGGAATTAAAACAACCCACCTACATCCTCGATTTAGCAACAGCTTCAAAGAGCCAAACGAATCCCATTATATTTCAAGAGGAATTTGAATATATAAAACACGAACATTCCGACTACAAATTCATCTATACAGATGGATCTAAAGAATCAAATAGAGTTAGATGTGCGGCTGTCTTAAATAAGACAGAAATGCAATACCGAATAACTGACAGTGCATCAATTTTCCGCGCAGAAGCTGCAGCCATATACTTGGCTTTAAAGATAGTAGTAGCACTGATAGATTTATCATCTTCTCTGACTCCCTATCTGTGATCACAGCAATGAAAAATAAAAATTTACATAACCCATTGATTGTAAAAATCTTAAATAAGATTACTAATCTTTACAACAAAAAGAAATGCAAAATTAAACTATGCTGGATACCGAGCAACGTCGGCATTTGTGGCAATGGAAGAGCGGATAAATCCGCAAAAGAATCTTTAAATATGACACCAACAAATACTAGGATCCCATACACTGATCTTCGGACTAATATTAACAAGATCACCAAACAAGAATGGCAGGAATGTTGGGATGAATGTCAACATTACAAATTATATCAGATTTGGCCAACTATAGATGAGTGGCTTCTGGAATATAGAAAAGTAAGGAGAGAAGAGGTTATAATAACCAGACTTCGAATAGGACACACGCAGATCACTCATAAGTACTTATTGGAAGGAGAGGAGTCTCCAATGTGCATAGCGTGTCAACAAGCTTATACAGTCAAACACATATTAATAGACTGTCAAGATCTGCAGCAAACCCGTAACAAGTATTACGACTCCCCAAATTTAAAACACTTGTTTGAAAATATAAATGTGACTAAAATTTTAGACTTCATAAAGGAAGTTGGACTATACCAAAGAATTTGATTGCAAGTTCATCTTTTCACCTTTCATTGTCTCTGAAGACAATGTGAAATTGCATTGACAACTTTATTCGGCATTACATAACCCATAGTTGGTTGCTATACCGTAAAACAAACCAAACCAAACCAAACATTGACGACGGCCGAAGGATCGCGGCCGAAAATTTTGTTCTCCTTTTAAGCAAAACATTTTCAATTTTTATTTTTTTTATACATAAGGTACAATTGATATACCTACACGTCAAAATATAGAAAATAAATAAAAGATATATCAAAATATATACCTGTTCACATTGATTTTTCATACATATACATATATATATATATATATATATATATATATATATATATATATATATATATATATATATTATGAATGGTCAAACTTTCAAAATAAAATCTCGATCAATGCAAATTATTAACCACATAGCATATATAAATAAACACACAGATCCTAAATTTCAATAACCACTTCTTCATTTTAAAATAAAATCAATATAACTTTACAGACCGTTTTGTCTACACATGAACAACCAACTATTGATCGATATATATATCTTGGATTTTCCATACGTGACCCTCTTTAAAAGTCTAAAGATCGCGTCCAGAGATATCAGAATATAAGATAAACAAAACAAAAATCTCACATTAATATAGGATATATAAAATAGAGTCCAAATGAGGACCGTGGGTTTTTCTAATCGTCGTTAGACGCCATCTTATATACGAGCAGAGTTGAGAGAAATACGCATAAACTTACTTAAATATCGTGTTAAAAAATAGCCGAAAATGAATGCAATGAATTAAAAGGTGAAACAATGAAAATTATTTAAATAGACAAATGAAGAAAATCAAATATAACTAATTTAAAAGAAGATAGAGAAAAAGAGTTGTTTTTAAATTAAAAATTTAAAAATGAGAAAATTTTAAATTTAAAAATACGAAAAACCATACATAGATAATAGGCTAAAATGTAATTAAAGATTTGGCTAGGAAAAAACCGTATAAACGTATGAAAAATTAGCTGAAAGTGAATAAATGGAATTAATTGAGGATTTTAATGTACACCACCCCGACTGGCTTGGATTCTCGAACTATACAGATGCAGCTGGTAACAGCATGCCTAGTTTCTCCATTACACCCCCTTTCATTGTATTGTAAATTTGCCGACCCGTATGCCAAATCGTGAGGATCAGAAAGCTTCACTTCTCGATCTATTCTTGACCACACTGCCCGATGTGACAGATTCATATAACCGACTGTGGAACGCTGATCACCTTGTGATGATGATTGATATCACCGTAAAATCTCGACACCAAGCCGAACAGCTGTTACTCAAAGTGATGTGATACTTCAAACGAACAGATTGGGAATCCATAAAAAATAACAGCTGAGACGCCCCCTGGAGTTAAACATTTCTTTCCCTGTTGATCAGTGCGCCAATGAAGTAACTGAATGGGTCAAAGCAGGCATTTAAGCACGCATAAATTCTATAACAAGCTCCACTATCTCCATTGATTCACTTCGACATGTGCAGCTGCTATTGCTCATAGGCAGCAAGCATTCCGTCAATTCAACTGCCATAAGTTAACTATAAATAGACATAATCTTATAGCATCAAGAAATCACTGTAAGATTGTAATAGCCGCAGCTTAGAGAAGGTATTCTGAGATGACGAGAAAACGCATTGAGTCGCAAAAATTAGGAACTGGCAATTTCTCGAAAATCTATAATATATGGTGAATGATGTGCAATCTACAATTCCCTCGCTATCAAAGCACAATGATGTCATTTACACGATAACTGATAAGGCTGAACTGCTTGACCAATGGTTCGCCTTGAACTCCACTTTGGATTCAAACTCATTAGCCTATCATTCACAGGTAACATGAATCGAAACAAATACATAGAAGATTCTGCCAAGGTTGCTGCAAAGAAAGTGTGCTCCTTCTACCGTGCTAGATAATTTCTCAGACCTGCGAGTATCCTTTATCTCTACAAAATCACCATTCGCACATGCATGGAGTATGGCTGTTACATTTGGGCTGATACATTAACCACTAGTCTTTCCCTCTTGGTCAGGATTTAAAAATAGCCTATAATCTAATAGGTTCCTCACTGTCTAACAAGCTCCAGCTCCTGTCCTATCGACACAATGCTACATCCCTATGCTTTTTTCACAAGAACTTCAATGGAAGGTGCTCCTATTACTAGCGAAAGGGATGCCAGGATTGATGCCGTCCTAAAAAGGAAGCCGATAAATCACATGGATTCCGCCAAAAAGTGTCTCACTCTCTTTGCCTGGCGATAACCGAACTAACGGTCAGAGACGTCGCTGATCCGGCTAGCCCGGCGGGGGGTGGGAACGGTAGCGTATAGTGCAGGTAAAAGTAACGAGACGGTCGGTCTGTCTATCTATATGTTATCGGTCTCCCGCCCATTCTCTCTTTCTCTCTCTCTCTCCCTCTCTCTTCCTCTCATACACGCGAATTTCCGTTTTGTGTTTTTTGTTTTCAATAAACGTTTTTTAAACTCACAAGTCTCGGCTTCGTGTGCATCAACGGACGAAGGGCGTAGTCTGCCGCAGTGATGATGATGATGATGATGATGATGATGATGATGATGATGATGATGACAGCGACGCAGAATGATACACTGACATCACCAACCTGGGTTCACAATGAAACTCAAGTGTATAACTGATTTACATATCCGACGGTTGGTAGTATCCTACACACCGACGAACTTCCTTCTTTGGTGCTCCCTCGTCGTAAATACATACAACCAACACGACAATCAGCTATATCACACCCCTACACTGTAGAGGTCCCCAGATGCCATATGGATTTCTATTCTGATAGCTTTATTCCTCGAATTGCTAGACTTTGGAATTACCTCACTGCTCTGTGTTTCCCTGACTGTACGAACATGCAGAAATTTAAATGTAATATAAACAAATATCTCGTTGCACAACTCCTCACTTCGAGTAGTCCCTAAAAATCTGGCCCCTAATTCTCAGTAGCTCCTTATGTCTCAGTGGCAATGTGCCTTGTTCAGGTGAATTAGTGAAAAATGAAGATTTAAAAAAATGATTTAAATAAATAAGTCAATGAATAAATCAAACATAATTATGTTAACACAAGAGAAAGATATAAGTTTTTTCAAAAGATAAAAATACGAAAAGCATGCTTAGTTAATAGGCTAAAATGTAATTAAAAATCAGAAAACATACGTATTTTTTATTAAATATGACGTCATAAAAAAAGCAGGTTATTATAGGCAATTATAAAACATAATCAGAAATTTAATAAATAAAAGAAATGACTAAATATATGAATAAGTTAAAAGATAAAATGAATACGAAAGAAGGCGAACTTTTGAAGTATACACCCCTAAATGTCCCACAAAGTAGATTTAAATAATAATCTCACTATAAGATTAATTTGCCCTTGTGCATTAGTCATTGGTATAACTAATAAAATGATTTTAGATAAAATTTTACTCAGTATTAAATCAAATTTACACCATCATTTATAGTCATCCTATGAGGAAATATAGAATCTGTTTAGAGAGTGACAGCGAAGTATAAACAATATATATATATATATATATATATATATATATATATATATATATATATATACACTCCCCCATTACACTAACGATAGCCGAGGGATCGCGGCCGAAAATTTTGTTTTCTTTTTAAGAAAAGCTTTTTAGTTGTTTTATATGAGGGGCAATTGATATTCCTACACGTCAAAATATAGAAAATGAATTAAAGATATATTAAAATATATACTTTTCACATTCATTTTTTTATACACACAGACACACACACATATATATATAAATATATATATATATATATATATATATATATATATATATATATATATATATATTACACACACATATATATATATATATAGGTCATATTGTAATATTATGAATATATTTGGAATACATCACCCTCAATTACATAATACATTGTTCTAATTGGATTTTTCAGCAACTGCATTGATACGATGACTTTCTGCTTATTATAGAAACATCCTTTGTACTATTTTTGCTTTAAGCATATCTTAAAATTGTGTTGCAGAATTTTAAATTAACGCTTACCAATAATTAGACATTTCTTTCCTTCTGAGAACCAGTATGAAATATATACATTATTATGTAATTGTTTGTATTGGTGATTGCAGCATTCATTGTCTTTGCTGACTACTATATCTATTGTTTCACTTCCTAAGTGATTAAGTTGCCCATAACTTTATAGAACGTATTTTTCGTTAATATATATATATATATATATATATATATATATATATATATATATATATATATATATATATATATATATATGTATTATAATTTATTTATTTATACGTACGTACGTAAAAGTAATCCATGGACACGTGTTTCTGGCTCACAGCTGTCATCAGCATGGCTAACTTAGAAAAGGATCGACCATCGATGTTGATGTAAATAGTCTGGCGTGTTACCCTACAGTCAATGACACCTTGTCTGGAAATATTTACGATTTTTATCACCTAAATATTTAATGTATTTTTATGTAATTGTTTTTATTGGTGATTTCAGCGTTTATTGATTTTGCTTGCTACTATTTCGATTGTTTCACTTTCTAAGTGATTAAGATTAAAATTTATATATATATATATATATATATATATATATATATAGATAGATAGATAGATAGATAGATAGATATAGATTTAGATATATATATATGCTTGTGTGTGGGTGTATAAATCTAATGTGTTGGAGTGTTGACATACAAATAAGATTCTATCAATTTATCTCGATCTCGGCCGTGTTCTTCCGTGTGTCATCCTTTGTTCTCGAAACCGCTTGCGGCTCCAGACAGGCGAAGCGCCATGTTTTGGGCTGAAGATCTTCGCGCCCAAAGTGAATCAAACGCCTGGCCTAAGTCAAACGGTTTTCCGGCTATCATCGATAAGCCACCAAACACAAATCATACGGACTCTCATCAATCATCGACATAATAATAGCCGTTAACGGGGAGGGAGGGTCGTGTAGAGATCTGCTTGACCCCAGGCCTTCCCCGTTTCAACCTTGGTTGGTCACAGTAGAGTGACGGAATACACACTGTAGAATAGGAGAGATCAACGGCGAGACGTGTAGATATTGAACGGACATAGAAACGTAGATATCATCACGTTGGGACATAAGAAAATGATTGACATAAAATTAAACGAGAGCATGATAGATGAATAGATAGATTAATCGATTTGAGCAGATTTAGATAGATGGAATATTTATAGCCAGATAGATCTAAAGATGAAGATAGACTCATAGATAGACGATCACCGCAATATATATATATATATATATATATATATATATATATATATATATATATAAGTTACAAAGATAGAAGAAATAAGAGTGATAAACATGTGCGAATGTCCAGATTTATTTCAAACTTCGATTGTTCAATGCAAGGTATATTCTGTAATAAACCAATGTTTATTATTCTTCCTTAAGCCAAGGCTTTTCAAAGATCGAAATCTTATCATCAGAAGAGATATACAGATAGATAAGTTGGCTGTATATATATATATATATATAGTTGTTTATGTTGAATTCTTGGAACGTAAATAAATTATTATATCGTAATTAAGTTTAGCTAAGATATATATATATATATATATATATATATATATATATATATATATGAATTGAAAACGAAACACGGAAGACCTAAGAACTCAACGTTTCGCCAAACTGTTGCGTGGGCTTTCTCAAGAGCGAAAAATGCTAAAAGCAGCAAAGTACGTGAATATCGATAATGTTGGGAATATATAGTGATAGGGTTAAGAAAATTTAATGTCATTTAGAGAGGGAAGATATGCAGATATGTAAATAAGCACACATACATACGCACACAAACACACACACACACACACACACACACATATATATATATATATATATATATATATATATATATATATATATATATATGCACAATACATAAAAAATATACATATGCATATATATGTACACGAAATATATATACAAAATGTTTATAGAAGTAGAATTGGCAAAAGTAAAGGCGAAATTAAAGAGCAAAAATGGGATCAAAAGGAAACCTAATTTAAAAGCAGCGATTATCCGGTGTCTTAATATATCTATATATTTATTAAAATAAGATATATTTAGACACCGGATACTCCAACCTTTTAAATTTGTGTGCCTGGAAACCATGGCCATCGTCAGTGCATGGTTGTTGAATACACGGCATTTTAATCGACCAAAGGCGGAATAGGCTGCCCTGATCCTGTTCTCCAAATCCATTTTTACATGTAGGAGTAGATGTAGCAGTTCCCGTACTAAACACATGGTTGAACTAGTTCTGGTGCCATGTCGAGCGAGGTTGAAAACACCTCTATCCGTGTGGAAACGAAGGTTGATTGGGGGGGGGGGTGTCTGTGGGAATCTCATTAAGTATTGCTGCTGTGTAGAGAGAGAAACACGTTGGAGCTGAACACATCACTGTTTCAGCCCACCATGATAGGGAATGGCCCAGAAAGAGAGAGAGAGAGAGAGAGAGAGAGAGAGAGAAAGAGAGAGAGAGAGAGAGAGTTCTGATGACATACTCTCACTACCATTCCATCATGGATGGCGCGTACCAAGGTGACGAAATACGGTGGGCAGCCGAACTTGGATGAGGAGGTAGTCAAGGAGACTGTGGGCAAAGATCGTACTTACCATGCTCAGCAGTGATATTCCCCAGTAGTTATTACAATTCTCCTGGTCTCTCTTTTTTAAAAGAAATGTTACAATGGTTGCATCGCGGAAGTCAGTGGGGAAGGTCTTTGTCTCCTAGATCTTAATTATGAGGAGCATAAGACCGTTCCTCAGCTCGGGGCCACCGTGAGTGATAAGTTCCAAAGGGACGTTGTCAGGGCCAGGGGCTTTGTCGGATTTCATCCGCTTCAGGGCTTTGTTGAAGTCCTGAATGTAAGGTGGAAGTGACATCAAGTGACGAACAGGATGCGGGGGGGGGGGGGTCATTCTAAAAAGATCATCTGGGGTGTCAACGTTATCGTTAAGAAGGTTCTCAAAATGGGACCTCCATTTTGCTAGAATGCCCTTGTTGCCAGTGATAGTTGTGGCCCCATCCACGTCCTTCAAGACACTCACTGATGACCGTGTAAGAGCGAAAAAAATTTGGTTGCTGCATAGAAGCTGCGCAGACCTCGCTGGGCATCATAGTTTTGTATCTCTGCAGCTTTTCTTTGTCACCAGGTGTTCTGGGCTTCTCGGATCCCTCTTTGACAGTCTGCTACAGCTTGCTTGTGAACACTTTTATTAGCAGTTGTAGGCTGGTTCCCTAGGGTCCAGCGTGCTTGACGTTTAGCTCCGATGAGAGAAGAGATGGTACTGTCACTCTCATCGAGCCAGTCCTGTCTTTTCTTAGTTTTGTAGCTGATAGTTTCCTCTGCGTCACGGGCCATGGCGTCTCTGAGGCTAGCCCAATGGGGCTCTACTGTGTCCTGACCAACAGGGTCTGCAACAGGGCGTCCGCAGGATACCTTGAAGTTTTGTGCCAGCTGTGGCTTGCGGAGTTTGCTACAGTCAAAGCGTCGGTGTTGTACGCTGTCAGGTGCCCTTCTAGGTGGTCAGAGGGTCGTCATGGTAAGTCGGGTGATCAAGAGTGTGGTTCGTCTAGCAGTCGTCTTCACCGGGCATTGATTGAGTGATGCAGACGTCTCGTCGGTCTCTAGATCTGGTTAAGACTTAGTCCAGGATGTCCTAGTGTTTTGATAGGTGATGTTTTAATTGCCATTACAGTTCCCGATACCGTGGCGGTCTATGATCCCCTCCCACAGCAATGGTCCTTGCTTATTCGTGCATTTAAGTTACCTAGCACAACGAGCTTGTCAATGGCGGGAATTGCCTGGATGCTGTCGTCGAGCTGGGTGTAGAAACCAGCTTTGTCCTCGTCAGATGAGGTCAGAGTCGGTGCGTACACATAGATCAGGGTGATGTGTCTGTCCCACGTGATGGGAATGCGGACAGTCATTATGCGCTCACTGATGGCCATGGGAGTGAGGTTATGTTGTTGCACGAACTGAGACCGAATAGCAGAGACGATACTATATGTGTGCGGCTCTGTGAGGGTCTTCCCTTTTCCAGAATATAGTGTAGCCTGTTCCAGCTTCCCTGATGTTGCCTCTCTCGGGTAGTCTGGCCTCGCTAAGGGCGGCAAAATCGACGTTGAAGCAGGCAAGCCCCTTGCAAACGAGGGCTGTACACCGTCCAGGGCGGTTTGCATTCGCCATATCTTGGAGGGTGCGGATGTTCCACACACCTATAGTTAAATGCTTCTTGTTCTTGTTCTTTTAACCGTATTGATGGGATGCCCACCAGCCGCGATAAGCTGGTCAGACGGGTTTGTCGTGAGCGAGGTGTGCCCCACTTTTTCTAGGGGCTCCTCATGTTGGGTGGGCTGCGGTGATCTTTAATATGCAATCTCACACACGGGTCCAGCTGCCGAAGTCTTGTGTCACAGCACAGCCACCAGAGAGCGACCATCTTAGACTCGCCGCCTGAGTGCAGTTGCGAGTTAAAGTTTTTCAGCGTTCCATGAATGCTCTTGCCACCATTGATACTGTCGCCAGAAGACTTTTTAGTGTGGTAATGACGAGGGTGAAAGATGAAGAGGCGTGGAAAAACATGACAGAATGTAAGTCGCTAGGTATAATGTTTTGGGTGGTTGTGTCTGCGCGACAGCCACGCACACTCACTTGGCATACATCGTTTCCACTACGGCTCAAAATGATGAGACAAGCAGTCTCCACAATGTTGGTTGCATCGGGCTGCCGGATTCTTGATCCACCATGCCCCGCAATGACGCCTGCCCAACAGGCGTTGCCCTCTTCCGCCGACGCTGGGTAGCTCTGCCGTTGGGGTCATGTTTGGTTTGATTTCGTAGTTTTCCTTCTCCTAACTTTTGCCTCGAGAGACATACCTTACAAGACACTATGGATGGAAAGACATATTTAATTTATAGGTGCTACCACTCCGGGTCAGAGTGGACCTGGGAACAATGGTGACTAGGAGGTAGCTCTATTGTGAGGTAATCTCCAAAGCTCCGACTCTGTTTAAGCTGGAGCCTCTCCACCGGATACAATTAAACTATCACTCTATATATTCCCAGAATGACATAAATTCTCATTCTTTGCCGTTTTTAGCATTTTTTCGCCCTTGAAAAAGCTTACGTAACAGTTGGGCGAAACGTTGAGCTCTTATGTTTTCCGCTGTTTCCATTTTAATTCATACCGTCAGATTATATATATATATATATATATATTATTTTTTGAATATGAGCAAATGAAGATCTAAGTAATTTCCTTGGTCCGATGAGATCGTGTTTTTATGGCTATCGATCAAAACATCGTTATGGCAGTGTTGCTTTTATACATGTTTTTTATATATATATATATATATATATATATATATATATATATATATATATATATATATATATATATATATATATCATTAAAAATAATGGACATCTTGTGTCTGGATATTTTTTCTATGATCCTTTCCGTTTTTCTGATTAGGTTCTTAGTTTCAGACGGAAACTGGCTGATAAAATTGCCAAAGCTTCCCAAAGCGCTTTCGGACCCTTCCAGGTCCATCGTCAGTGGAGTAATGTTAACCAGGCATAGACCTAGGAGTGAATATATATTCTATTTAGGCGGGAAAACTAAAGGACTGTGTTTAAATTAAATTTATATTTATAGGCATTTGAGTATATTAGTACTAATAGTATAATTAATCTTGTTAATAGCTGTTTTTTCTGTTTTAATGTATAGGGCTTCGAGTATGTGGAGTTTAAGTGTATTAGTATTTAGTATTAAATGGTTCTAGCTGGCTATCGCTTCGCTAAGTAAGTAAGAATTAAGTCATAGAGTGGATGCGGTATTTTGGCGAGAGTGTCTAGCGTAAAGTAAGTTCAGGGTATTTTGGACAAAAGGTATTACTATTGACCCCACAAAAAAGATTTGTTGTCAAAATTGTATGACCATTGCCCGCAACCCTTCCCCCTAAAAATAACGATTAGGGCTTCATACCTAAGTTTGAAGAATTTCATTTATAAGCGTCTTGTAAACACGGGACAAAAACTTTCGCATTTATTCATGAAATAGATAAATATTAATATTTTGGTATTACAGTACAACTTTCTTTATGTTTTAAATAGAAAATAAATGGATAGAAAAAAGAATTCAATTCGCTTGGGCGATGATGCGAAGCTCTTTAAAAAATAGCTTTGGTGTCGTGAGCAAGCGAAATAGATCGATGGAGAGAACAGGGAAGAAGCGGGGATGAAGATGATGGGAGAATTCACCTCGATGCGTCGATATATATTTTTACAATAAAGTAAATAAGTTTCATTTAAATGACCGTGACCTTCTATAAAAATTAATGAATTTATCCTATTTTTGATTAAATAAAATTAATTAATTACTGTTAATATCGACGAAAGTATTTCATATATATAAGAGAAATAGGGACAATATAATTTTTAAATCAATAACGCAAAGCATTAATTTATTATAGACTGGTTACAAAATAGATACGCAATTCCTAATTTCTGTGTAAAGGTCTTTCATCAGTACTATATATATCGTATTTAATAATATTATTTTTCATTATTGATTTAAACTAAAGTAACCTTTTTTATGGTAATAAAGAGTGATAAATGAAATAAACTTCAGCATTTATTCATTCAAATATATATATATATATATATATATATATATATACATATATATATGCATATATTATATATATGCATATTATATATATATATATATATATATATATATATATATATAAGCTAACATTTTTAAACATAACAGAAATCCTCTATTTGATCATACCTATTTTTATTTTTTCAATTTTTTCTAATCATCTTGTTTTCTGTCCAAAATGATTAAAAAAATGAATGTTCTGTAAGTATCAAATCATCTTCAGGTAACAAATCAAGTGAACAAAAATCTAGAGAAAAGAAGATAATTTAAAAAATTTGCCGATAACACTGTATATAGAAGTCGTTAGACGTCCAAACAACAAACCGTTTAGTTCAAGAACGTTTACAATTTAAATTCCGGGACACCATTATTAACGTCGCAGGATAAATTTTATTTACGTTAAACATTTTCAAATGTTGTTACTTGTTTCATACATACATTAATTTATTTATTGTAGGTTGTTAGGTTTTAATAAAGATTGCTTCGATTATTATTAATTTAAAACATTGGTTTTGGAATGCACTAATTATTCTATTTTGATTTCATTCGAAAATTCATAAACCCTGTCATATGTATTAGCTAAGACATTCTTCTTCCATGCTATGTACAGGCAATATGTAAATTCGGTGACTACACTAGTAAAAAGAGAGTTACTCTTTCTATAAATATTTACAGATGCTATAAAATATTAGAGTGTAGTTGAATCAACATAGAATGAAAGCGGACGAAAGAAATATATGAGTTGGCTAAGTGATGGATGGCTGACTCGTTCAGTTAATTACCAATTACGAATAATAAATAAAAAATATTTTAAAAACATAACTCAATCCCAGAATTAGGGTATATTTTAATATATATTTTATGTTATTAAAGTATATCTACAAACAGCCTTAAGGAAACAAACGTTGATTGATCCAGCTTTTGTATAATAATAGACATTTATATAAATATTGTTAGATAAATAAATGTTACAGACTTATGTGAGATACAAGATAAGGATACGACTCTGATAGTCTGTATAGATAACATCAAATGGAAAATGGATAAACAAAGACTACATAAAGACAATATCACATCAACAAGTCATGTATAGGATTGATATTTCGCCTTCTTTCATTCAAGAAGCTTTTTCACTTAAATAATTACCATTTGTTTATAATTATTTAATTTAATTTGAAGGTATTTAGTTAGTCTTATAAAGAATAGCTATTTTCATTAACGGTCGGTAACCAGGATGTTGATGGGATTCTCGACGTTTTCTTACAAAGAACGACTTCAAAGACTAAATCTTTTTTCTTTTGAGCAGCGAAGAATGCGAGGAAACCTGATTCTGGCATACAATATCATCAACGGGTATGTAAATTTACAATTAAAGGAGTTTTTCATCAAAAGCCTAGCCGCGATCTCTGCGGTCACTTACGGAAGATGTACCATCATCACTTTCGACTCAACAAAAGAAAAGTAACATTCTCTGTCCGTGTTTCTACTCCCTAGAAAATCCCATCAAAGGTGGTTCTGATGATGCTTAACATATCCAGGTTTAAACTCACCTTAGACAAAGATTCAGACGGTATATAGATACAATAGCTTTACGTTGCTATTTTTCTGCCAATCAAATTTATTGATTGAGTTTAATTATTGATATTATTATTATATTTAATTTAATGATATTTGGTTAGAATTAGATGTAATACGGTTCCCTTTGGTTATTATAATATTTAATTTAAAGATATTAGACCACTGTGTAGTTTAGGTGTATGTTTGTAAGGGTGTATGTATTGATAAATGTGCGTATGCTATAAAGTATGTGTGTAAGTGTGAATATTGATGGTTGCGAAAGTGTGGGTGCGGAGCTGGTTCAACATGGATAGACTCTAACGAATTCACACGTACTTGTGAAGTCCTTAATTTGTAGCTGACTGACTAGCATCAACTAGACAAGTTACACAGATTAAAAGAAAGAAATACACCTTAGAAATATAATATCTGAACTCCCAACCCCTAACCCACAAAACAGAAATAATGAAGCTCTCTTTTATTGACCTGTCTCACAGGCTCTGGGAAAAGAGTTAAAAAAAAACAAACTTTTATACTTTTTTCGGAAGTGAAATCAAATTGTTCAGTTACGTCTGAAGATTCTCTTAGAAGGCAGATGAAATAAATTATTACATATAACAAACATGGTGGATCTTTTCCATATAACTTTGCCAATCCTGCTCTATAATTACATTGGGCTATTTAAGCTGAATTATCCTAAAAAGAACCCTGTATTCAACTCGGATATACCAAATTATATGTACATATACATCTTCAAATCAATGTCGTGTTTTGTTTTTTCGTTATTGTGTTTGGCGATAATGACAGCTGGATATTGACTATGTTATGGTGATGCATTTACCTAAATGCAAGAGGAAGAGTTATTTTAATTACACTCTATGCCGCCCAGTATATTTGAGGGGCGCATATATATATATGTTTATTTATAAATGAAATATAGTTATCCACAGGCACGTGTTTCGCCGTTATATGGCTGATCAGCGTGGCCGACTTTGGCGAGATTCGAAAACTCGTCCACATTTATTAAAATCTATGTATGTATCTATATATCTATGTTCAATATTATGTATGTACAGTCTCTTGATCACCTCTCTCTCTCTCTCTCTATATATATATATATATATGTGTGTGTTTGCTATATATTAAGGAGTTAGATGTACGAGATGTAATGGGTTCACGTGTTGCTGTCAAGTCACGAACGAGAACTGAGCTTTTCACTCTAGCCGTACAAGACATGGCAAGTTGTCACTCCTGACAAGTCACTACTTTCCCAACCGGCACGAGTGACGTTTGTGTATATTTAAATATGGACAATAAATACCACGAAAATGTTTCTATGAATCTAGAAGAAATTATAATAAATACATCTGAACCATGCATTTTGTCTTGCGGCTATATAGCCGAAGCTTGCCATGTGAGAGAAAAGAAAGATGTCCGACTTACCCATAATGCAACATGTACAATTTGGAGCATGTAGCCAATGTCTGCTTCAAGGTGACGTATTATGATTACAACAACAACAACGAAGGGAACAGAAAAAGAAATTCGAGACGATGAAACTACTAGATGAAGAAAATACTTCACAAAAAGTCACACACACGTATAGTAAGAGAAATAATATTTGTAAGGCATGAAAAAAAAAACAAAGATAAAAAAAACAAAGATAAAAATTAGATTTTGAATTTTGTCCATGACAGGAAAGTCCGATATGGAGGACAAGCGACAGCAAGCTCTTTATTTCCCCCTTTAAAAGGAATATTGTTAACTTTGATTCATAGTTTATATATTATTGACTGTTTTATTTTTCTGTATCTATCCATGATATTAATGTTGTTCTTTCTGGTAGCTTGAAAACATTTTTCTTATCAATATTAAGAACATAGTCAAAGTCGTATAACGATTATATAATAAGAGTATGCTGGTGTTGGAGCTTCTGCGGCTTCTGCTACTGATGATGATGTTTAAAAGAGAAAGGAAACAAATGAAAAAAGTTGAGTAAATGCTGGATGTTATTTTGACGAATCGGTGGGAGTTAGCTTAAAAGTGCAATTTCGATGTTGAAAGTTTGTTTTAATGCTGCGGGTTTTGTAAATGGACAGAGACAAGGCTGGGTTGGACGAACATTTTACAATGAAATAATCTTCTTTACAAACGTAGGTCACACACAAAAAGGAGGTAGAAAGCTTTGCTCTAAGACTCAGACTCAGATCCAGGATCTCTCGCGCCCTGCGACGCATGAGGCAGTCAAAGTAAACCATCGTTTTCGGTCAGAAGCCAGATCCACAGAGTCCCTCCAGCTTCTTTCGTGTTGCGATCAAATCTCTCCTAATTGTTTGCTTCCAGTTCATTTTTGGTCTTCCTCTTCTTTTTCCATCAGGGTTCCACAGAAACACTTAGTTTGCAAATCTCTCTAGGGTCAATCTTAGGACATGTCCGAGCCAGTCTAGACGTCGTTTGCAGATTATTGACGATATCACCTGTTGTTTAAAGCTTTGCGGTTGACTTTCATTTCTATGGATTATTCCACGAGGGCAGCAGTCACCACCGCGCGTAATGCCGTATTGATATGGGTAACCCAAAATATATATTATGGGATCCATATGTTTAATCGATTATCCTGGATCCTGTCAGAGACATTATGATACGGTTAGCACCATAACAATAGAACGAGTCTTTCCCAAGTAATTCTGAAGTGGGTGCTAGCAGGCACACTAGACTAAGACATCTGATTAATAACATCTTCTTGCAGCCAAAAATGTCATGATGTGTTCTGTGGAAAGAGAAAAACCCAGACTAAAGGAAGGGAAGGAGCTTAAAATATATGTGTCCGGATACTATGGTTAATTGCCCTTATATTTTGTAATATCGTATCTGGCGAATATAATCTTGTTAATTGATACATTTTTATTGTTTTCTGTCTTTTTATTGTCTTGCACAAATACAGATACCACGATATTATTTTTCATCTTTAATTAATATAAAATATAATTATCCAACTACTCTTGATAATGTAGTTTCAGAATATACATGGTTATGTGGGTCTATCTCCAAAACCCTAGAAAGAGTTCGTGAAGAAACAAACAGATAAAGAAACAAACAGACATGAACTACAACTTTACATATAGATAAATACGCAGACATAAAACATCTAAATAGACACCCGCATTATCATTAATAACAAAGTCGTTGTCAGACGGTCCTGATCAACCTAGGCGAAAGGATATTGGTCATTTTCCCGCTCTGATGAATACTCGAATAATTGAAATTCCAAAGTTTACGGCGATTTGACGTTGATTAAGCCCCACCTTCAGATTAATCCATTGTATGGCACCTCTTGAACCTTTTAGAATTATAATGCTTCTTTTGGCCGTGCCATACTTAAATAGTGATATATGATAGGTATGTTGATATCAGAAACACAGAATATGTCAATTAGTGTAAAATGTCGATGTTTCAAACTTTTACTGCTGCTGTGTACAGTTCCGAGTGCTGGCCGTCGGCGAAGGAAGCAGAAAATTTACACATGTATGAACTATTTTTCTGTGGTGTCTATTTACTTTTTCTACGTATGTGTATGTGTGTATCTCTCTGTTCTGCTCGGACGACGAACGCACCTCTCTTAGAATGAATCTGGCGAAACTAAACCAATACTTTCCTCATACAAACTAATACAAATTAAGGCCAGCCTTCGACTTAGTATTAACGCTGTTTTATTTATAGCAAATACATACAATTAGGCACGAATGTAACTTCACCAAAAGTCTCTACTGATGATGCTAATGATGATGATGGTGGTTGTGGTGATGGTGGTTTGGATTGATGATGGTGGTGGTAGTAGTGGTGGTAGTAGTGGTGGTGGTGGTGGTTGTGGTGGTGATGATGATGATGATGATGATGATGATGATGATGATGATGATGATGAAATTCCTGCCGATGATGATTCTGACAGTACCATGATACTTTACATATCGCTGGCGACTTGAAATATTCATTCCCTATCGAAATTGATGGAGAGGTGATCTGCAAACGGAAATAAAAGGATATATTTTATTCAAGACATTCCGAATAGAATTCCGATTCTACTCCCGCACCCAGTCGCTACAACACCTCCCTCCGCTGCGAATGCTCCATTTCGCGAGTTTTGTATTGAATAAAACACGGGAAGTCGGACATTCCAAATAAAACAAGTTACGTGACTCAAATAAGAGTAATACTTCGGTTTACAATCGCCATTTAAAAAAAAAATTCGGCACTGTAGTAGTAGTAGTATTAATAATAATAATAATAATAATAATATGAAGAATTCCTCAAACAATAAAGTATAATCAATTTATGTCGCTAGCTGTACCGACCCTCGTTGCCCGGTTGTCTTTTACTGTCATATTTTTAGGGAAATTACAAAATTAAATCCATCACAATGCATTTGTTACATAGCCCTTCAACGGGGCGTGGCACCAAAAGGGATATATTGCATGGTCACTGCTCCTGCCTGGACCGCGGCAGTTCTCTTAAACCAATCAAACAATTGGTTACGGTCCCAAAAAGGCATTTGTTACATAACGCTTGTGAATTAATCTTCTCGTAACCGAAAACGATCGAAAGCTTATGAGAAGATTATTAAGCGGCTTCATTCTTTTTTAAATTCATTTCGTAAGGCAGTTTCAAGCGACATTTTCATAGGGAAATTTTAAGTCTTTAAACTGTCAACCTATTACACATTAATTCTCGTTAAACACAGTTCATTAAACATTTCAAATTACGGATTTTTAAACATAGTTCATTCAACATAGTTCGTTAGGCATATCTTTCGATTTTTAGTTCTGTTAAAACAACTGTTCTTTAAACATTTCAAATTACGGATGCTAAACATAATTCATTCAACATAGTTCGTTAGGTATATCTTTCGATTTTTAGTTCTTTTCGTTTTACAGATAATGTTATGCACAAAAAAGTTACCTTACATTTTCTTTCGTCGCCTGATACCGTCGTTGATACCGTCGGTTTCGTGGTGCCTCCTTGGCTGTGATCGGTGTTGATGATATTCGATATGTGGATAAATTTTATCGACAGGCAGAAGAGAAACGCGGAGACGATTTTCCTCAGAGAGATTCAATCTTTTATTCGTGCGTTGCGAAAAGGGTTTTGTTTCCATTCATTCTTTCGATCCTCATTCATTCTTCTCGCTGGGGGATGCGACGATAATTGCTACTGGATCTCCCAGAGACCCAGTCATCATGACGAGCGATTACATTCTCGATTTCGCGCTCCCACTTCCTGAGCACTTCAGATAGGTCGACCGCCCAGCTCGCTGCAAAACCAGTAACTGTTTTCTAAACCTTAGTTTCTCACGAAAAGAAGGAGTGACGTCATAGTCTTTTGTCCTGTCATACAGATCATCACCAGAACTGGGTTGACCGTTATTGAACTTCACCTTTGAAGTTGGCCAAGTTTCAACAGTTGTTATGACTTCTCGGGACTACCCACTCTGATGACAAATCTATCTGTCCCAAAATGGATGTCCCTTCGACCTGCACCGAACACGAACTAAGTTCACCCCTTCTCACAATAAAAACTAGTGGACCTACACTCTTTTGGGCATACGGGGCCCCTCATAATATAACACATTTCGACTTTTTCGAAAAATATTCTTCTATTTATTTGCGAAGCTCTCTGGAGTACGCAAATAAGTCAAGTTCCTTTTAGCTTTTTCTTTTGACTATGTGCGCAAGAAGTGTAAGACAACGGAAATGAATGAGAACTCAGATATGAAGAAGTATATCTGGATGGTGAAGCTATTGAGGTTATCAAGAATTTTTTTACCTTGGTGATACCATTGGAGCACAAGGTGGAGCGGGTGCTAGTATGATTGCAGAAATTAGGAGTGGATGGAGTAAGTTCAGGAAATTTCTGCCTATTACTAACCAGTAGAGTGTTACCACTGTCGACCAAAGGAAGAGTCTATCAGGCATGTGTACGCAGTGTGATGATGTATGGAAGTGAAACCTAGCCATTGACGGTTGAGGACATGCGTTGCATGAAGAGAACTGATATTAGAATGATAAGATAACTGTGTAATGTAAGTCTTAAAGACAGGCTTATTTCTGATGGACTCATAGGAAGATGAAATCTGGACAGTATAGAGAGATGTGTACAGAGCCGAAGACTTCGATAGTATGCCCACGTTCAAAAAAGATGAAAAGCATGTAAAACGGACGTTAAACTGATGATGATGATGATGATGATGATGATGATGATGATGATGATGATGATGACGCCGCTTATAATGAAGATTATGCTTCTGGTGATGATGATTATGCTTCTGGTGATGATGATGATGATGAGGATGATGACGACGATGATGATGAAGATTATACGTCTGATGATGATGATGATGATGATGATGATGATGACGCTTATAATGAAGATTATGCTTATGGTGATGATTATGATGATGATATATGCTGTTTGTTCCGACCCGAGCAATACCGAGTTATTTAGCAACCGTACAATATAAATGGAAATCTGAGTTTATTTCTCCTCTCCTCGTGATTTAGTAATCAGTTGTCTGGTGGAAGCCATAATTGCACCCTTAGTCACAAAGAGAAATTTAGTTTTGATGACTCTTCATTTACGACATGACCGTAAATGAGAACGCAGAGTAAGAGGGAAATTATCAAGAAAACAAAAAAAAAACCCGAAGAAAACTAAAAACGGAATATATTTTTAAAACACACGAAATTAGTGTTTCCAAATTAATTGGTCTCGAAAAATTAAACTGAAACGAACGTAAAGTTTAAAGAGCGACAAATCACGATTGCAAAACCGCGAATGCGTCTGAAAAGTAACGGCACCGGGTGGCTGCGTGCTCTGTGAACTATTGGCGAAAACGGCATAGGCGGATGGTGTCATCATTTAAATGATACGTGACGAGAAAATACACGTGATGTTAGTTTTCTGCAACCATTGCAGTTCTTTACACATGCTTTTGTGTACACACCATCTTCACCACGACAATGGACCTGTTCACACGCCCTGAGCAGTCGGCAACTCCTGACCAAGAAGAACATTGCTGCATTAAAATGCCCTCTTTATTCACAGGATCTTTGTCCGTGTGGCTTTTTTCTTTTCCACAAGATAATAGGGTTCATAAAGGGAATCCGTTTGGCAGGTTCGAAAGCGATAATGAGGGCTCTAGCGACGAAGTTGAGGGGCATCTCAGGAACCCATTTCAGCTGTAAAAAAGAGGGATGGGAAAGTACATTAGATTTAAGGAGAATTATTATGAAGTATTTACCAGATAAACGTTATTCTTTTTCTTATGATTATTATTGATGAAAGATGCTGGGTTAGTAGATGTAGGCGTTGGAATCTAGGTGACAGCTAGTCTCCCCAGTCTCCACCTCTTTTCGATAGCTAATGCAAATCATTTTGAATTATCGCAACAGCTGTTTACCACTGATTTCTCGCTAGCAACGACCGTGAGTGGAACTAAACCTCCCCAAGGACCCAGTACTCTTCGCACACTTCCAGTGGAGGTCTGGTCGGTGTTCTCTCTCCTTGGGATTTTCATGTGTTGTTCTTGCTATACGTTTGGTTCTTTTTTTAATTTAAAATTGCATGTGGTAGATTCGAGTCTGTTGGTTATATTGGCTGGTTTTTGCATTCAATGATTTTCTAAAAAGTCGGCTGTTGGTTCATGTTCCATATTCCTTTTAGTTCTCTGGCAAATTCCGTGTATTATTATTATTATTATTATTATTATTATTATTATTATTATTATTATTATTATTGGTAGTAGTAGTAGTAGTAGTAGTAGTAATATTTCTGCTCACTAGAAGTTATCACACAAGTGATCGTCAGTGATTGCTCACCGACAACAACCAGTGGTGTTCCCTGGAGTCTGAGTGACAACAAGCCTCGCCAAATTTCTGGTACTCTCCACCTCTTTTCGATCACCACCGCAAATGACCTTGCGGTATCGCAACAGCCGCCTACCATTGATTTCCCTCTAGCAACGACCATAGGCCTCCTTTAGGGGGTTGTAAACCTCCCCAAGGTCCAAGTACTCTCCGCACTCTTCCAGCGGAGGTCTGGTTAGTGCTGTCCCTCCTCAGTTTTCCCATCCTCCTTGACCCTCTACGACTATTTTATGTGGTGTCAGCCGAGGCCGGTGCCGGTGCCGGTGCCGGTGCCATCAATATTTTTATTTTTTCAGGGGGGGGGCAGCTTATGATATTTCTTTACGTTTCTGTTCCTTGGTTCATGCGGTGGTGATCTAGCTGCGGTTTTGTTTTCTTCCTATTGTAACTTCATTCGGGTTGGTTTTCGCATTCGAAGATTTTACTTAAGATTGCATCTGTTTTGATCATTGACGTCCTTTATATGGTCTCAGTGATCCCTTTGCTTCCAATTTCTCCTAATCTTTTCTCCAGTTTTTTTGGGGACTGTTCGTAGTGATCCTACAATTATTGGTATTATATTGATTTTCTTCATCCTCCATATCCTTTTCAGTTCTCTGGCAATTTCCGTGTATTTACTTCGTTTTTCCGTCTCTTTGAGTTTCACTTTGTGGTCTGCTGGAACGGCTAAATCTACGATTTGGCAGGATATTTTCTTCTTGTCGATTATTATGACATCCGGTCTCCTTGCTTGTATGGGTTTATCTGTTTGTACATCCATATTCCAAAGGATTTTATGTTTTCCGTTTTCCAGTACTGTCTCTGGTTTATGTTTGTACAATTCGTCGGCGTGTTCGGAATGCAACTGTTTTCCCACACAGTCATGTATGTTATTGTATTCTTTTTGTGCTAGTTTGCTGCATTCACTTATAATATGATTTACTGTTTCGTCGCTTTGTCCACACAGTCTGCATTTATTGTTTTCCTGGGTTTGATCTATTTTAGCTTTAATGTAGTTTGTCCTAATCGCACTGTTCTGTGCAACCGTCAGTAAAGATTCCTTTCTCTCTGTTCAAGTGTCCTTTTCTTAGCCATGCCCAGCTATTTTCGTTAGTTTCTTCTCTCGTCAGTTTTATGAAACGTCCATGTAGTTGTTTTCCTTCCAACTTTTCTTTTATTTTCGTTTTGTTTCTCGTTTCGGTGCTTCCTGAGTTTTTCGTTGGGATGGTGGCTCTTGCTGCGTTGATTAGCCTTCCCGCCTTCTGAGTTATGTATTTCTCCAGCTCTTTTTGTGTGTCTTCAACAAAGTCTTCCATCATCATCATCATCATCATCATCATCATCATCATCATCATCATCATCATCATCATCATCATCATCATCATCATCATCATCATCATCATCATCATCATCATCATCGTCGTCGTCGTCGTCGTCGTCGTCGTCGTCGTCGTCATTAGTATTAGTATTAGTATTAGTAATAGTAGTAGTAGTAGTAGTAGTAGTAGTGTTAGTATTTACTCACAAGGACTTCTAACGCGTGGCGTTCCCTGGAGTCTGAGTGAACCAAGATTTCCAGTAATATTTTAATTATAATTTACCCAACATTTAGGAGTTTCTACACGAGTTCTCACACAACAGGTGTTGTTTCCTAGTTTGAGTGACAGCAAGTCCACCCATATTTCCAATACCCTCTGCTTCTTTTAAAAACCGATGCAAACCATATTGTATTCTCGCAACAGCTGTTTATAATTGATTACGTGTGCTTTCTCTGAAATTTGAGTGGCAAAAAGTTTCTTCATGGCTCCACTTCTCTGCGTGCCCTTCCATTGAAAGTCTTGAAGGTGCTCTGTCTTTCCTCAACCTTTTCAACCGCATTGACCCTTCATGACTCTTTTGTGTGTTATCAACCGATGCTGCCGCCACTATTTTAGTGTGGGGGCGAGGGAGGTGGGTGTCAAATTATGATATTTTTTTACAAATTTATTGTGGCAATTTTCAGTTCCTTTGGATTCGTAAATTGTTCTTTTAATATTTTCTTCTATCTTAACTTGATGTAGTTGGCATTTTTTTTAATTACTTTTGTTCGATCTAAGCTAGGCATATATCCACTGCAGCGCCAGGGCTACTGTGACAGGGGACAGATTTATCGGGGCAATTTAAGGGGCGATTATTTTGCGGGTAAGTTCTTGCGCCAGAGGTTATGAAAACCTGTACCACAGTGGCAATTTCCCAACCCTCAGTGAAATAAGACCCCGCATGGCATTTGTTATAGAGTTTGGAGCGGACAGGGGCCAATTCAGCGGAGCATTTTTTTCTTTACTATAGCAGGGATAAGATCTTTTAGCGGTTTGAAGGTTCTTTATCATAGCTAGGAGATGAGGAGGGATGATGATCAGATCATCTAGTATGGTTGTCCGTAGTAGAAAATTAGGGTGGGAGTAGTTTGCGGAATCGTAGGTGGAGTTGAGGTAGAGTTGAGAGAAAAAGCGCTGGGCAAGTAATTCAGGTTTGTCCGTTACTGTGGAAGCAACTTCATATATCTTGGATAGTGAGAGAATCGTTAATTTCCCATTGTTCACTACACTCTCATGGATTTTCAAGAAATCGCGAGTTTCTAAATTCTTTTAGGCGATGCGATCTCTAGTCATCCCAGTATACCTACACTTAGCTGCGGCTTTTACACCCTTACAGCGGTTTCTTGCTGTTACAAATATGTGACTATTTTCAGCTGATTTATGGCGGTTAAAACGGCGAAACAGATCGAAGTGAGCTATTGAGAAAAGTGAGGCTTTCTATGGAATTTCAGCCTGGGAACAAATGATTCTATCCCTGATTTGACCCATTCACCTACCTCATCTGAACACCTTTCAGCAGGGAGATACATTTTTTTTTTACTCTAAGTGCATATCTGATGAGATCTCACTAGTTTTTACGCAAGTCATTATCAGTCACTGACCAGTGGAATTACTTGGGGTCTGAGTGACAAGTAATCTCCTCATATTCCCAGCACTCTCAACTCCTCGCTGATAACGATATTCGGTTTTCTTTGAAATTTTATTTACAATAAGTCGCCTCAATATGGTAGTAGTTTTCGTGTATTTCCAGTGGAGGTATGGATGGTGCTCTCCCTCTACGGTATTTCCACCCTCATTGACCCTTAACGACTATTTTGTGTGATATCAAACGAAGCTGCTGCCACCATTTTTGGAGTAAATGACGTCAGATTATTGGATGTATGACAGTTTCAGTTCCCTTTGATTCGTGAATTTTTGTTTCTATATATAATCATAATTTTTGTTGTATTTATATTTCAACTTACCTGTGATTGGTCGATCTTTCCTGGTCATTTGTGTTGGTTTCTACACTCAAAGATTTTCATTAACATTTTAGCTATTCTTTGTTGTATGGTGTCAATCCTTCTTTTGAATCTAATTTTTCTTATTTTTCCCAGTTTTTTTACGGATGGTTCCCATTGTTCCGACAATCTCGCAACAGTCGTTTTCTATTTAGGTTCTCACTGATTATGGCCAATTGATTTCTATGTAATTTGAGCAACAACAGTATTTCCGTGCCATTATAATTGAGGTTTAGGTGTTGCTCTTTCCTCGGTCTTTCCATTCTCCTTTATCTTTGACGACCATTTTGTGTGGTTCCAACAGATGTTGTTTTGGGGGACGGGGATCTTCAGGTCATTACCGATATTTACTCACTTAGAGATTTCACACGAAACATTACCAGTGATTAATCACTGGCAATAACAAGTGGTGTTCCCTGGAGTCCGAGTGACAACAGGTCTCCACAGATTTCCACCACTCTCCGCCTCTTCCGATAACCGCTGCCATAAATGTTGCGTACACAATGTTACGGTTTTCCACGCAACATTACTGTAGAGATCTGGTTAGTATTCTCCCTCCTCGGTCTTTTTCTCTTATTTGACCCTTCACGCTCAATGCATGTGGTACTAGTCAATGTACGTGTAATGGTGTCTTCCTGAAAAATGTATCTCTGTATTCTTATCTCAGACAGGTATTGTCCTCCAGCTGTCAGTCCAAGTCTCTGTGTTTTCATTGCTAATTGACAAATTAATAATTTGTGGGATTATTTTTCTTCTTCTTCTTCTTCTTCTTCTTCTTCTTCTTCTTCTTGTCATTATTATTATTATTATTATTATTATTATTATTATTATTATTATTATTATTATTATTATTATTATTATTATTATTATTATTAGGTCTATTTTGCGTCAAATTATCTTATTTTTAGCTTTCTTTTTTCAGCATCTTCTAATTTCGTAAAGATGACGGATCTGGTGACAGACTCCTTACGATTATATCATTTATAATTCGTGTCGGTTTCAAAGCCAGTCATTAGTATATGATGAACAAATTATCTTCTGGTTCTTCAAGCCTCTGCAATTATTCTGTGGAATGGTTTGTATTTCAGGAACATAGTCAAATTGATTCAGCGTGTCACGAAAGATAACAAAAATGGAATTCAAACGAAATAAAATAAATGATGTGTCTGACAGTTGGGGAAGTTCAATTTTCGAAGGGGCACCACTCATTTTTAATTGTTTCTGACAGTTGCGATTTTATACAAAATGACTACAAGAAAGTTCGTGTAATTGGCGACGATCGATGTAAAATTTCTTATTTTGAGCTGAATTCGTAACCAAACCCACAAACCACCCCATATATATGCATATCTATATAGATCCATCTTAACCTTTCATACATACACACACATGTACAAACTCGGACACGCACACACAGATAGACACAGACACACAATCACACATATACCCCCCCACATATATATATAAACAATAACAAAACTGCTTAACATCATAGGCAATAAAAAATCGTGCATAAATCAGGTAGAGTGTCTCAGCCTGGGAGTAAAAGACCAGCCTATAGACAATTACATCGAGGTTTCGATCCCTGTCTAAGGTAACCATGCTGATGACGGCTAATAGCCAGATCCGCGTGCCCATGGATTTCTTTTATGTACGTAAAAAATAATTCATAAAAAACATAATTAATAAATATATATATATATATATATATATATATATATATATATATATATATATATATATTTAAAAATAAAATATGAGACTAAACGTATACTTGTAGAGAATTGAACCTATAGTGAAATGATTTAAGGTCAATATACGAGATAGAGCAATTATAAAGATAAATGAAGGTAGCGAGATAATAATGTGCGCATGACAAATCTGTTTCATCTTCGATTGTTCAATGCAAGGTGTACTCGATAAAAACATGTTTATTTTTCTTTCCTTAAGCCAGGCTTTTCAAAGACTGAAATCTTATCATCAGAGGAATTACATAGATGGATAAGTTGACAAGGGAATAGCCAAAATTCAAAATTTGAAAAAATTTAAGAAACAGTATAAAGTAATTGCATTGAACAATCGAAGATGAAATAGATTTGTCATCCGCACATCTTTATCTCTCTTCATTCATCTCTCTCTCTCTCTCTCTCTCTCTCTCTCTCTCTCTCTCTATATATATATATATATATATATATATATATATATATATATAATCAGATGTAGTTTGCTTGAAGCATTGCGTGTAATATGTATATAGAGGAGTATTAGAAGGTTATCACAATACAATAAATGGTAGTACGTCAGCGTTGCGAAGTATGACAAAAACAAGTGTTTTTTTCTTTTAATTAAAAAAAATAAAAACTTACTTGATAAGTCAAAACTTCTACACAGTGATCTTATGTGTGTGACCGTATTCCTTAAAATATTTCGAGGAAAGAACTCTTTATCAAATAGTAGAAGTTTCAAATCTCGTGAAATCCGTGTGACACGGATATATTGTTACCCGGTTATACCGAAGTAAATAACAATGTCGTCCACAGCAAATGGAATAAATTTTTATTTCCCTTTTTTTTAATTTGCTTTATTTGATTTAAGTGATGAAATTGTGATCCGGGAATCATATACTATTATTATTTTATTTTATTTTACCTATGTTTATTTAATGCATTTATTTATTCTTTCAAATCTTAATTAACGGATAGTTATGTTTTGATTTCGAACCACGACAAGAGCGTACTTAGCCAGCAGCAAATGAGACAAAACAAAATTATATTCTTTAAATGATGAAAAGGTTTTTGTAGCATTTATTGGTAACTGTCATTTTTATCTACTTACTTTTAATTATTTGATGTGTTAATTTTATTTTATTAAATTGTTATTATCAAATTCAAAATTTAGTTTGTTATCGATTTTTTGTTGTAGTTTAAACATGGGGGATACCTTTCATAATTGGGAATCACAGCAATCATAATATATATATATATATATATATATATATATATATATATATATGAACAAGTAAGTGATGAGAATAAAAATTGTGTAAAATAAAATATCTATTAAGTCATCAATCGCTCAATTGATGACTTAATAGATATTATATTTTACACAATTTTTATTCTCATCATTTACTTGTTTATATAATTAGCTCTGTCTCATATATCGAGCTTCAACTTTTAATATGTTATACTTTAAAGGTATATTTTATATCTTTACTTTTCCTTATATATATATATATATATATATATATATATATATATATATATATATATATATATATATGAGGCTTGACTAAAAAGTATCCGACCGTAGGCCAGAAAAATATTTCAAATACGTGACGGGGTTCGGACCCAAATTTCCTACAAAGTAGGCACCTTATGTTTGCACACACTTAGCCCACCGATCTATCCACTGCCGGAAACATATTTGGGAGTCTATATTGCTGGCTATATTGTGCGTACTTCCTTGCATTTGCAGACCTGCATAAACCAGCATGTTCCATCCAGGAGTAGACAGGAAAGGGAAGGATACCTTTGCCACCATTCCCCTGCGACTTTGGACTCTGCTATTAGCCAGCATTTAGTTCAAAATCCAAGGTGTGCAAGTAACTATAAGTTCGAGCGTTTTGAGATGCTTCATAGAGCGGATTCCAAAAACCATTTAAAAATTTTGGAATCTGTATAGATCGCTTTACGTAAACCTTCCTTATGCCGGCAGAAGGAGTTTGTGAGAGCGCTAATTCTCTTTGGGGAACTTCGAACCCACCCCCCGTTTTTTGTTGTCTTTTTAAATCCCACGTTGTGCCGTTTTAAATGGCTATTAAATTAAATTCATTTTAATCGAGTTTTAGTATTCGCTGGCACTTTAATTTGTATCCCATTGCTCTTCATTTTCGTTGATATATTTGATTGATTATACTATCGGTTTCTCTTGCCGAGATGATAGTCGAAAGAGCTCGAGCGAGTTTTGCGCAAATCATTTTCAAAATCAAATATATATATATATATATATATATATATATATATATATATATATATATATATATATATATATATATATATATATATATATTACAAATGAATAACACCAAGCATTAATTTAATATGAACGGTGCAAAGATAGTTATGCAAATAAGGCACTAAAATAACTCTCTTTGGATCTTTCGCATGTACTATATATACAGTATTTCAAACTATTATGTTGTATCTTTGATTAAAATAACATTTAGCCGTTTTGATGATAATATAAAATAAATAAATAAGTAATAACTTTTGCATTTATATATATATATATATATATATATATATATATATATATATATATATATATATATTTAGAGACTTCTAAAAAGGGAAAAAATACTTTGCCTATTATGTCCATATATTCCTTTTCGGTTTATAATGGCGATATTTAATCTCCCTGTTTTGTCTCTCCACGTTACTCGTTTACCCGTTTTAAAGCGATATTCGCCGACGTTTCCCTTGAAAATGTGTCGGTTGAAAGGTACCTTGGGCTTTACTCTGTCAATTTTAGTCGATCGTTTTTGTTCTTTTTAAAAGTTTTTAATCGAATGTCTTACAAAGATTAAATATATTACTATAAATTTCCTCTTTTTTGCTTATAATATTGTTCTCGACTCGCTTTAACCCCGTTCATCCTATTTAAAACCTTGATAAAATTCTGTAGCACAAAAAAATTGTTCATATATATATATTCATAAATATATATGTATATAAACATTGGCCTTTGTGAAAAATAAACGCAAAGTAATTACAGAAAACGGCAGTTCACTATTCTTTTATTTGTAATCTCCGTTCAGAATTCTTGGGGCAATTATTCGCAGGTATTACTATTTTGTTTATTCCTCATTTCTGTTGTGGAGTGATAAATTTCGGATGACCTACGTCTTTTTTCGATCACTTTACGAAATTCAAAAATTGATTGAAATTCTTCCGTTCGTTTGAAAATGTGCATGTAAGAATAATTGTAATTGTTTAAAAATATACTGGTTTCAATCTGAAAGACAATAGATATAAGATAAAATAAATATTACAACAAACAAAGAATGCCCTCTGGATGACTGTATCGGAAAGGAGGGATATATCACCCGTCAGACATATTCGAATGATACCGATCTAGAACTGAACCCGGTTACAATCGGCAGAAAATGTAACGGCTTACAAGGTTAACGCATCTATAAGACATGCTGGTGAAAACATAGCTGAAAATTTAAATTGCATAATTGGAATTATGATCTGGGGGACAACGACAGTGTCCTGGGTGCCATTGCTGAGCGACAACACCGTGGAGAAATTCTAAGCAATAAAGTGGCCCAAACATAGCAAGAAAGCTCTTTCGATAAATCCGGACAGTTTATACGTATCATACATCTAAAAGGTCCGATTATTCAGCAGGTGTGTTCATTCTGCAGAATTGTGTATGACGTTTGTCTTGAGTGGGTTGGCGCGTTAGTGGAAACAGAGTATAGCAGAGAAAAAATGATCAAATAGACGACAGATTCAGAAGGGAAACCTATAATGCTAGCCTCTCTACTGTATCGCTATGTTCATGGTAGGTGTTCGACTGGGCTATAATACCTGGCCCACCTGTAAGACATTCACAGCAAGAACTCGACTCTTTACAACCACAGCAAAGAACTTTTCCTTCTCCTTCTCTGTACTAAAAACCAAACGGAGCTTCCATGAACCTTTCACAGGACATGCAATCTGTGGAACAGGATACCACGAGTTTGCTTCCTAGCCGACTAGAGTATGGTCGCCTTCAAGTCTAATGTAAACAAATACTTGTCAAGCCTTTCTCTTGGAAAATCTATTCCTCTTAAGTAATCTTCTGCCCATTCCATCGATTATTTTAAATCCTCTCGTGACGGCGACCATCGTCTAACCAGCATTTCTTTTAACCCTTATCCTCGAGTGCCTTGATAAACGGGCCTTGATAAACGACGATCCATTAGTAAAATGAATAAACATAGAAACGTCGTTAAAAGCAGCACCAATTCATGAGAGGGTAGGACTTCACGTTCTTTTTGATAACATAAAAACAGAACATTTACTGATCCCGAAAGCTCAAAACCAAAGAAAACGTAAAAAAAGCAACAGTCTCGTGGATAAATCTGCACGAATGCGCTTTACAAAGAAACCTTTGTGGAAACAAAAAGTAGCAAACTTGTTGTACCACAGGAAGGACTCGTGAACTCACGAGGATGACCTATTCTAATGAATTGAATCATATCCCTAGATCTACCTCGGTCCCAAGATACAAAGATCATGTTTTATAAATTTCGTGATTTCGTTTTTGTTGGTAGTTCCCCGGGCATGAATGAGATAGTATTTCGATACATAACATAAATAAATAGATTTAAAAGGCATTGCAAAATTCCGCACCACATCTCGCTTGAATATAGAGGGAAAATATTTTTTGGGATTCTTGCTCGCCGTATGACGGATGAGTAATCTGTTATAATAAATAAGCATGCACAGAAGACTGGGATACACAAGACTCCCTGCCTATTTTGAACATTCATCCTCATAATCTATTATTATACATTTATTTCCCTAAATATTTTAACAAGACAACATATATTTTAAAATACGCCTCATTTATGGGATTGAGTTATGTTAAAATAAACATTTTAATTGTTCTAATCAGCCGTTATTTGCAATTTGCCTATCAAGTGACTTAGCTTTTACTGCAACTCTGTGTTCTTTACTGATCCCCAAACCAGAAAAAAAAACTATTGCAGCAGACATGAAGAAATCAACAACAAGAACGTTTGTTCTTATATATAGCTTAAAACTTATCGCATGTAGAATGTCGATATACCTTTCAGCACACTTCACTTTATACTTACAACTAGCTCCCGAACTTAAAGTTGGGAGAGCAAAAGCGGAACGTCTGCTCGATTCGATCGTCAAGCCTCTTCTTCGATGTTTTCCCTGATCTTCTGTCGACCAGTGACGTCATTCTGCAATTTTTCTTAGTACACTGCTAAGTCGGCATGCTTCAAAAGAAAAACAATCCAATGTTTACAATTTCAATATTAGTCTCAACCTTGTAATTATAAAACAATCACAGTCCCATTTCCAACACGAAGTCTACGCACATCTCGTTATCATCTACGTTATTTCTATTCACTTCCCGGCTTTTTCCGATCCCCCTGGGGCAATCACGCAACATTACTAAGTTTCAGTTTATTACTCTCACCCTCTCTCATTCTGTCTAGTTTATTTCATAGAATATCTATCCGCTTGTCTCTCTCGTCTCTCGTCCGTCTCTCTCTCCCTTTCTCTTGCGCGCACTCTCATTTTATCTCCATCATCTCTCTTTATTAACAGTTAAAGCTAATAAAGAAATCAAAGAATAAAACATTGAAATAGTCCATTAGAAACAAAAGGAAATATGCTCACAAGTAGTAATATTATTTAACACGTAGTTGGAGAAAAAAGAGAGAGGGGGAGAGAGAGAGGGAGAGAAAGGTGAGAGGGCGAGAGGCTAATTTTAAATTTTGTCTCTTTATTTTTTTAAATTTTTAGCTGGTTTTGCAAACTCATTTTTTCTTATGTAAACAATTAAACCGGTGTTGAATTGATGACCAAACATTTCTCTAGTTTTTTTAAAAATGAATTATAATAAATTATTTTAGTAAGAAAATATTGGAAACTTGTTTTTATACCAAACTCTCAGACATTGTTTTCAAAACGTACAGAGTTTTGTTAAAACTTATTTTCTTTTTACTTTGTATTAAATCTTTTCTATTTTTTTTCTTCAAACTAATTCTGCGAAGTTTCCGATCGTTTTTACGTCTTTTCTTCAAGTGGAAGACATATTCGGTTGGTTAGTGTTAATGATGTAGTTGCGGTTATCTTAAAGGACAGTGGCAATACAAAGAGGAAACATAAGAAAAATGTATATTGCTTATGTGGAAATTATGTAGAAAGATAAATATCTTCTTAATGATAGGATTTAGATAAATGGTGGCTTTTCATAATCACTTGAATGGCTTTTCTTTTCATTTACAATGTCAAAGCTTACTGAATTGAAAATATATCAGCGCTCTATTCAATCACTCACGAACGCTTCCAAATAAAAAGGAAGGGACATTTAGTCCGAGTTTAAATAATAAAAAAATGTACGGAGAGGATTAAAGATAAATAACAAACTGGGGAAATTAATATGAAACGGAATAAAATAAAGAAGAGTAGATGACGAGTGAAAAAATGTGAAAACAAATCAATTAAAGACGTCAAAACAGAAAGGGAAATAAAACGAAAACAAAAACAAAATGGACGTTTCGTTTAAACATGGCGGATTTGTGAAAGGAGATTAATCAAAACGAGGCTAATTTTGATGAAAAAATAAACAAATGCAGACAAATAGCAATTAAAACTGTAGGTTGATTAAATGATATATGATTCTTTTTAAAGGTGACGCAGAAGGTAAGAATGACAGATACTAGTGAAAATGAACGAAGAAGAAATAGAAATGAAAAGGGAAATGAAAGAAGGATGCAAAAAGAATGATTACAAAAAAAGGATGAATGACAAAGAAAGATATAACATGGAGGTGACGGTGCTTAGGTGGATAACGATGCAGACTTAGAACATGTGTGTGCAAAGTTTGAATATAGTCAGTTCCATAGTACTACTTTCTGTTATCGATGTTGGCAACCTTCACGGGGTATTTCCGAAGTTAAGCGACGTTGAGCCTAGTCAGTACCAGCAGGGTGAACATTTTGGAATACCAGACGCTTTATTTCGGAGAACGGTGACACCTCACTGCAAAAAAAATTGCAAAATAATTGCAAAAACTAACATCGTTAAAATTATCTCGCCTGAGTTGGATAGATATGCGACTGGGGACCGCTAGTGAATTTGATATTCCCTAGAAACTTTCTCCGTAGCAGGAAGCCGATTAAAACCGCCCAGGGCGCGTACTGCACCAGGTCAGGAGGTCCATCTGTCAAGTTCCCGAATTATTTCTAAAAAAGAATCGGGAAAAATCAATGCCAGAATAAAGCCATACTAATATTTTTTTTAATGTCTAAAACTTCCTCGTTTTAAAAAATATTTTGTGGTCTATTTACGCTTTCATTATCATCTTACTTTCTCTTTTCGTATGAATCAACATGTTCAGTTTAAAAAACCTGCTTTATTTTATTGTCGGCATTGTTTGCAAAGGTGCATTATAATTCACAAAAAAGGTGACCCCCCCCCAATAAATTCATGTAACCAAACGCAAGAAAAGTTACTTTTCTATTTATCTGGATATTTTCTTTTTGTGTTTTAAATTGTTTGAAAACGTTTTTATTTCAATAGAAGATTTCTTTCAAATCATCTCTCATAGCGGCATCGGCATATGGCGGACATTACCGAAGTTTAATTCATTGGGTTTTTCGTCGTTTGGAGTAAAAAAAAACCGAACAAACAAATGTACAACAGATAACTTTTCCAAATACAATAGAAGTTACTTTTCTACCAAAATGAAAGAAGATGATGAAAAAGAAAAAGTAATCAGACGTCGATGATTTCCGTATAGTGGCGACAGCCATTTTGGATTAGCACTCTAACAAAAGACGATTTGTACAAAATTTTTTATTTACATGAATAAACCTTAAACACTTTCAGAAGAAAAAATATGTAAGTAGGTAGAAAAGTATCTTTTCTTGCGTTTGGTAATAGTTATTTGTTAACTATCTTTTTTTTTCAACACTTTTTCGTTGTTAACTATAATGCGCCTTTGCCTATGGGTTTCCCCGATTCCTTTTAGGATCAGGTACTCACAGGAGGGACAACGTAAATGTTGTTAACATCTGTAGCGAAAGTAATGACGTGGATTCGAGAGGACTCGAACACGGCACGCTGCGTCGACAGCTCGCGCTAGTATTCACTTCAACATGCCACCTTCCCCGTCTATTTTAATATCAATCTTATATGGTGAGGAATTGAATATAAACAAAGATAAGAAATAACACAAACACTTTTAAGCAGAAATAAAACACGAGAAAACATGTGCATTATTATTCGGATTAATGATTTCGTCTTGGATGTTAGTCTCACAACGTTTTTGCAGATGTAATCTTCGACCTTCTTTATATACATTTTGTCGAACTTGGGAATCTGAACGGAATTTCGAACTAAACTCTTTATTTAATACACGGGGGTACATTGTCTTCATTCTCTCAGCCATGACTGGGTATAAGTTTAAAGTTATTTTTATTTGCATTCCTAGATAATTCCGACTGTAGTGCGGGTACTAACTAAGAATACAAATACAAATTACTTAACATTATACCAGGTACTGGCTGACAGAATGAGAACAATCTACCCCGTGGATTAAATAAAGGGTTTTATTTTAACATATTTCACCCCAAACAAGGCATGCCGCCACTGTAGTCGTAAAGGGTTACTGAGAATTGGGGTGTGGGTTTTCGGTGTCACCCCAAGTTGGGAGCAGTGTAGCGAGGTGTCTGTTTACATTAGTTTTAACCTTCTGCATGTACATACTGTCAGGGAAACAGGGAGCAAGAAGGGAGTTCCGGAGGCCAGCAGCACGAGGAAAGCAGCTATTGGAGTGGAAGGCTCTCCGGCATCTTGGGACCTCCACAGTGAATGGATGGGATTTAGCTGATTGTCGAGTTGGTCTAGTGAATTTACGTCGAGGAGGCACAAGAGTAGCCAGTTCATCGGAGCACAATCCATTGAAGTATTTGTAAAACAAGCACAAGGATGCAACATTGCGGCGATGGGACAGGGGCTGGAGCTTGGTTGACAGTGAGAGACCTATTAGGTTTGCGACTCTTTTTTGGACATTGTCTAGGAGGGAGAGATTAGTGGGTGATGCACCAGCCCAGATGTAAGGAACGAAAAGAAAGGAACCAATGAAAACGAAAGGAGAATGAAGAAAGAGAGAAAAGAAAGAAATAATATAGAAAAAATATAAAAGAAGGAAGAGAAGTAAATGAGAAAAAGTCACGTGTCAAGAAAGAAAGAAAGACAAGGAATAAAATGAAAAGGAAAATGAAAAAGAAAAGGATAAATAGGATAGATAGTGAAGGGGGGGGGGAGATAAAAAGAAAGAATAAAAGAACAATGAAATGCAATGAAGAGAAAGAAGAAAGAGAAAGAACAAGGACAGTTGAAGAAGAGAGTTAAATGAAGGAATAAAAGCAAAAAAAGAAAACCTTTAAAGAATTAGAGAGTGACGAGATAGAAAAAACATGAAGAAGGAAAATGAAATAAATAAGAAATTAAATTTTAAAAAGAAAAAGAAGAAAAAATTGCCGGAATTATGAAGGAAACGTGTTTTAAAATAAAGAAGGAAAGAAAGAATGAACGAAAAGGGTAGTGAGATAAGTAAAGAATTTAGTTTTAGTGTAAAAAAGAAGAGAAAGAGAAGGAGGAGGAGAAAGAGGAGAAAGAAAGGAAAGAAAAGTAAGAAAACGAAAAAGGAGGAAGAGGGGTGGGAATAATAAAAGAAAGGAAGATTGGAAATAATTACAATCAGAGAGGTAGAAGGGGGAAGGAAAATAAGAAAAAGAAGGGAATTATGGACACGGAAACAATGGCAGAGGGAATAAAATAAAATAAAAAGAAGAACGAGAGGAGTACGGAGAAGACGAAGAAGAAGACAAAGACGAAGAAAAAGAAGAAGAAAACGGAATAAAACAAAGGGAATAAAACTATGAGAAAAAAAATGAATGATAAATAAAAAATGAAAATAATAAAAAATAAAAAAGGAAGACAAACGCAAAAGAAAATGTTTATAAAATATAACAACATTCAAACAGAAACAATAATAAAGGAAAAGAAAGGACATAAGTTAAATAAAATGTATATAACAAAGAAAAAATCGAAAAAAAATGACAAAACCTGGAATTAAAAAATGTAACACGGAATAATGCATTAAATAAGATTGGTTCAGTGAATTAGTCTGACTTTTACTTCTTTTTCTCATTCTTTCTATCTTTCTCTTTCTCCCTCTTTCTCTCTTCTCTTTCTCTCTCTCATTTCTTTTTTCTCTATTTTTCTCTCTCATTCTTTCTATTTCTCTTTACCTTTCCTATTCTTCCTCCCCTCTCTCTCTTTTCTATATTTCTCTATCTATCTCCTTCTCTATGTGTTTCTCTCTCTCATTCTTTCCATTTCTTTTGCTCTTTCTATTTCTCTTTCTCATTCTTTCTGTATATCTCTTTTGCTCTATCATTATTTCTCTCTCGCACTTTATTTCTCTTTTTCTCCCTCTCATTCTTATATATCTCCTTTTTCTCTCTTTTTCTCTCTCTCTTTCATTCTGTCTCTCTCTCTTTCTCTCTCCCCTTTATTTCTCTTTTTCTATTTCTCTTTCTCTATCTCTCTCTTCCCCTCTCTTTCTCTTTCTCACTTTCGTTCTCTCATTCTTTATATCTCTCTTCATTTCTCTCTTTCTATCATTCTTTCTGATTCTCTTTTCTATCACTCTTTCTCTCTTCATTTTTCTCCCTTATTCTTTCTATCTCTTTCATTCTCTGTCTTTCTGTTTCTCATTCTTTCTCTCTCTTTTTCGCTCTCATTCTTTCTATTACTCCTTTTCTCTCTTTTTTTCTCCCACTCTTTCTCCCTCTCTCATTCTTTCTCTCTCATCCTAATAACCTGAAAAAGTATTTCTAGACTTCTATAAGATGGGGTTCATACTGCTCAGACAGTGCAGACTATGTTGGCTGGGCCACACCCACCGTATGCCAGATGGCCACATCCCCCAAAATCTCCTATATGGAAAGCCGGCCACTGGAAAGAGACCGACCGAGTGACAAAAAAGGCAATGTCAAAAAACAGAATGACATACAAGAATAATAATGTTGATTAACAACTTCAGACAACAAAAGATAACAAGACAGTTCAGAGGGTCCAAGAAACATTCCAAGTGAAAGAGTTGGTTAGCGTGTACGACAGAATTGAGCATAAATGTTTATTTCGACTGCCGTCGTGCAGGTTTGCGCGTGTGTAAAATCAGTAGGCATTGCAGACAATAGTTTTAGAGAATATAAGTGTCTATAGTTTTAAGAACTAGCAGTAGAAGCATTAACACGCTGAGCCCCGAGAATACACAAATTGCCAAGAATGCTTCATGTTAAATTTGATGTCATTTTGTCGGGTAATTTTGTAGCCTATAAGTGACAGACAAACAAAAATGAGCAGTTGTGATATAGATTTATGTAATTTTTTATAAAACTGAGACTAGTTTAGATTGAATTTAAGAATTAAAGAAAGACTCTTCATATAAAATAATGAAATATTTCTATTATTTAATTTGTGAAAAATGGAGGAATATGTGAACTCACACATACACACACACACACACACACACACACACATATATATATATATATATATATATATATATATATAGTGTTTTTATTTTTATATGTTTGTTAATTAACTCACACTAATTAATTTATCTGCAGTTACCATGGCAACAAGACGCGCACAAATACATGCATATTAGTTTGCACCTTCTTTTTGTCAGTGCGATGGTGTGTATAAACTCGTCGAAAAAGAAAATCATAGGTAACCAAGAGTGAAGCTAACTGAAGAGTGAGGTTGCGAAAAAAATAAAAACTTCCTTCGCGACCCTCTCCTTAGGTCTAATAATTTCTGTAGTTTAGTGACAAATTGACGAGTAACGCTCTTCAGTAGTGAGGAAGGTTTATATAACACAGAACGCCATCCCCTACTGATATAAATTCTCTGCGACAATCGCCCTTCTTAGATGTTTGAAGAACATCCTCAGTCGCCAGCAGCCACACTCTGGTAAGTCACCGCTCCTCCTATTTTCCACAAACTTGTGTATATGCGGTTGCTGTGTTTAGTAATTCTTGTTGCGTCTTCCACTATGCGCTCAACCATGTGCCGATGCCAATTTTAAGGGCGGTTCTTATGTTCGTCGACTGTGGAAGAAAAACTGAAAAAAAGAGAAAGAAAAACGCCGCGTCTGCGTTTCATATTACGCGCAAAATTTCGGCAAAGAAAATGTTTTGTCCACTCGAAAGTCGATACGTACAAACAACAAACTGCTTTTCATAAATGAAGAAATAAAACAGAATATATAAAATCAACAAACGAAAGAAAAGGTAAAACGTAAAAAAAGAACGAAATAAACTGGAATAACTAAAAAAGAAACTGAGATAATAACAAGGAACAACACGAAATAATACTGGAATAATACGCAAGTAATGGGAAACGTAATTAAACAGAACACATTATATAACAGAAAAACCTGGAAACCGAAAAAAAAAAACAGAAGTAAACATAATAAAGCGAGAAAATACTGAAAACAACAACGAATTAAGGAATAAATCGAAAGAAAGAAAAGAAATAAAAATAGAAAAATGGACAATAGCAAAAAAGTATGAAGAAGGAATAAACAGAAGAACAAAAAACAAAAGTGGAATTATGGTGAAGAAGAAGAAAAAGAAGAAGAAGAAGAAAATAATAATAACAAGCCGCAGAGGGGGCTCTGTATGTGACTCGATGTGGCGAGTGTAAAATGCAATACATTTGGGCAATTTGGGGCATTTTTGACCCCCCCCCTTTGACCCCTCTGGGGGCACGGATCAGAATTTTTCTGAGGTCAAGGATGCTCAATTGCCTCTGCATTTTAGCCAAGTTTCAGAAAAATTGAATGGATGGATCAAACGTTATGGGAGAAAAGGGTCATTTTTTGCCATTTTGGGGGCTTTTAACCGCCTGGGGGCGCGAACCAGATTTTTCCAAGGTCAGCGATACTTATTTTCTATTAGGAACAATTGCCTCCACATTTTGGCCAAGTTTCAGAGAAATTGAATGGGTGGATGAAAAGTTATGGGGCAAAAAAGTTCATTTTTTGCCATTTCGGGGCCTTTTGACCCCGTGGGGGGCTAACCAGATGTTTTTTCAAAAATCGGAGAATGTCACTTTCTAACCTGACCAAAGTTACAACTTCATGCAAAATTTCAGAGAAATTCAATCGATGGTTGCGGAGAAAAATCCGGACGGACGGACGGAAATGCCTCAAAACATAGGTCCCCCGATTTATAAAATCGGGGGACCAATAATAATGTTGAGGAGGAGTTGATAATTAAGAAGAAGCATGATCAGAAGAAGAAGAAAAAAGAAGGCGAAGAAGAAAAAGAAGACAAAGAAGAAGAAGAAAAAGAAAAAAAAAGAAAAAGAAGAAAAAAGAAGAAGAAAAAGAAGAAGAAGACAGAAGAAGAAAAAAATGTTGAGTTGGAGTTAATAATTAAGAAGAAGAAGCAGGATGAAAAGAAGAAGAAGAAAAAGAAAAAGAAGAAGAAAAATAATAATAATAATAATAATAAGAAGAAGACAGAGGAAGAAAAAATAATGTTGTGGAGGAGTTGATAATTAAGAAGAAGAAGCAGGATGAGAAGAAGAAGAAGAAGAAGAAGAAGAAGAAGAAAGAACAACATGGTCAACAAGCACAATTACAAGATTCGACGGAAGAAAGTGCTGAATAAGAGGGGTTGGGATAGGAGGGAGAGAAAGAAAGAAAAAGAATAGACGGAGTAACAACCAGAACGTTATTGGCTATTTCATAATAAACAGAGAACAATTTACCGAAACAATGCTGAGAGAATTATTAAAAAAAAACAAAACAAATTTGTTTACATTAGAAAACAAAATGGACGCCATCATATTTTCAGAGAGTTTTGCAAGCGAAAAAAGCAAAAACAAAAACAAAAAATAAACAAAATAAACACCGAGAGTCACGAAAAGAATAATTTGACTAGACAAAACAAAACTACTAATATAATACTAATTGTGTGTTTTCTGTTTTTTGTCCGTGAAATTAGAATTACAGTTTTGATATTCTTGACAGTAAATAGAATTGACTAAAAGAACGTCTACTTGACTGCTGATAAATGAACTAAATAGGGTAACGTATTTTGCTCGCGGAATCAAAACAGAAAAACAAAATATTTCAAACTTGACCGAATCCGTCTGTCCGTTACTTTTTTTTTCTTTACTAACTACTCTTCTTTATTCGTCGTTCTTAGTTTCTGTCGTCTTCTCCTTCTATTTCCTGCTAAATAGAAAGTGCGAAAATTTGTAGGCAAACATGAAAATATTATTCATTATAGAACAAATGTAGGTTATATATAATCATATAGGTTATATATAGTATGTTAAATTGTTTACGTGACAGAAATAGGGTGCCAAAAAAAAGAAAAATACGGCTAAAAATGCAACACAAGTCGGTGTAGCCGTAAGAAAATCAGTGTTTTAAACTTTTTAAAAACAAATAAAATTAAGTACCCCGTGACTTCTGGTCATTGTAAAGGAATTTGGAGGCATTTAAAATGTCGAAAAGAAAGTTGATCTTTGGTTTTAAAATGATAGAATAAAACCTATTTGTTTTAAAGGAAAACCCCTTGATAGATATATCGTCTCTCACATAGAACTCTTCTTTAACAATATTGTATTAAAAAACAACTGTCCACGAATTAATAATTAATAAAAGGTAACAATGTTTGTATCAGACAATACAATTTTGGACAATATATGCAACCCTAACCCTAACTCGATGTTTAAGAGAAAGATTTTTCGATCCAATCTCGTTCGTTCGACTTGAAAACGTAGCATTTTGATGAGATTAGTCTAGCAAAAATAATGTCTGCGAATGCACGCTCTTCATTACTGGCATAGCAACATCGAATCTGTTAAAATGCAACTATCTCGCAGAGCAAGACGACATATGGTGTAATTGTTATGGTAAGTTGTGATAGATATAGAAATGCATACTTTTTTATAACGTAAACACTTGAAGCTGCAAAAATAATTATAAAAAAGGGTTCCATATTAATAAAGTTCCGAGTTGGAATAAATATTATGTAAAAGATACTAACGCGAAATACATTTTTTATTAAAAATAAACATGGTCCAAATTAAAAAAGGACAATTAGCTAATCAACATCCAATAGAAGGTTGGCTCCCTCTACCGTGATAGTAAACTCCTCACACCTGACAAAATCCTGTATCTCTACAAAGCCACCATCCGCCCATGCATGGAGTATTGTTGCCACATCTGGGCTGGTGCATCATCTACTAGTCCCTCCCTCCTTGACAAGGTCCAAAAAAGAGTCACCAACCTAATAGGTCCCTCACTGTCAACCAAGCTCCAGTCCCTGTCCCATCGCCGCAATGTAGCATCCTTATGTTTGTTTTACAAATACTTCAATGGATTGTGCTCCGATGAATTTGCTGCTCTGGTGCCCCCTCGACGTAAATTCACTAGACCAACTCGACAATTAACTAAATCCCATCCATTCACTGTGGAGGTCCCCAGATGCCGGAGAGCTTTCTACTCAGATAGCTTCTTTCCTCGTGCTGCTGGCCTCTGGAACTCCCTCCCTGCCCCGTTTCCTCGACGGTACTGACATGCAGTAGGTTAAAACTAATGAAAACAGACATCTCGCTGCGCAGATTCCAATTTGGGTTGCCCCCCCTGAAAACCCGACAAGAAAATTTTATATATCATATATTAGATGAGATTTAAAAAAAGAATTCAAGTGAGATTATTGATTAAAATAAGAGATGCTCAAGAGATTAAATACATAAAAATCGGAACAAATGTAATAGAAAAAGCTGTCAAATTTCTTTATCCCATTCTCTCTTTAATATCCCTAAATATAATTTAATGTGGCGTTGTATTTATACAATTAAATATAAAATGATATTTATAAATCAACTCTCGACGTCAAATGAAATGGACCTACAGATAAAGCCGATTATCAAGCTGATCGACTGGACGCATCTAGACATTTTGATGACACGCTCTATACTTAATTGAAATAACACTCATAGTATTTACTTACTGTTCTTTATTTAAGAAACAGTACATCATCTGTTTGCTATATAGACGATACAATAATAAAACCATTATTTATATCGACGTATTTGACACCCAGATAATTCTTGCTAATATATATATATATATATATAGATATATATATATATATATAGAGAGAGAGACATATATATATATATATATGTATAGATATATATATATATAGAGAGAGAGAGACATATATATATATATATATATGTATAGATATATATAGATATATATATATATAGAGAGAGACATATATATATATACATATTTATATTTATATATATATACACATATATACATATTTATATTTATATATATATATTATATATGTATTATATATTTATATATATATATATACATACACACATATATATATATATATATATATATATATATATATATATATATAGAGAGAGAGAGAGAGAGAGAATGGATGTATGAAGACCATATTTATTTTTAAACATGATGAATTAAAAAATAAAAAAGCCAGGTGACCGGTTTCGAATCACGTTCAACAAAGCTAAATCGATGTTATGATTAAGAGAAAATATGCTATGGAGATTATAGCGAGGGAAAGGGGAGAGAACATTTTGAATCAAATATAAATTACATTAAGTCCGAGAAGATTTTCTTTTTGCTTACAAAGAGACGATCGCAAAGACTTAATGTAAACAGTTTCTAGAATATTCAGATGAAAGAGAGAGTGCGAC
>OY744519.1:124601845-124691845 GCA_963556195.1 Sepiola atlantica | reverse complement strand
AGTAAACCGTATTTCTAGAATCCTTATTCCAACTTTTATTAAAATCCCTGACATGAATGTGATTCTAGAAAATGTCTAAAATTTAAGACTAAAGCTTTAAGGATCTTAAGAAGAAATTGAAATTCAGGATATCTGACCTAATTGGAATCTATTGATTATGGATCAAATTTAATGAAAATTTGATATATTATAATTTTCAAATGGGAGGTTTTCCCATATTATTCCCCAAAAAACCTTTTTTTTAAATACTCCAAAGAAACTGATATTTGGGGAATATTTATTAATTGATGTCTAATACCGATTTGTAAAATTTCATAAAAATCGGAGATTCCTTAATTTTCACGAAGAGATCCAAACCTGTATTGCTTCCTTTGCATGAAGCTACATTAAACCAAATATAGTCGACATTATCCACCGTTACTACTTGCCGTTGTGATCCCAAATTCATAATGATCGGTTAATTAGTTTAGGATTGAATACTATGCAATAATAATACTACTACTACTAATAATAACGGTTACCTAACTTTATATATATATAACTATGACAAATAATCTCAATTTTACATGTATATACATATTAAAAAAATATATATATATATATATTAACGAAAACTACGTCCTATAAAGTTAAGGGCGACTAATAATGCAATTTTCTGTATCTTAATCACTTAGCAATGAAAGAATCGAAACAGTAGTAAGCAAAAACAACGAACGTTGCATCCACCAATAAAAAACAATTGCATAAAAATACATTAAATATTTAGGTGATAAAAATCGTACATATTCCTAGGCAGGGCGTCGTAGTCCAATGGTAAAACGCTGGACTATAGACATCAATATCGAAGGTTCGATTCTTGTCTAAGGTAGCTATGCTGATAACGGTTGTGAGCCAGAAACACGTGCCCATGGATTTCTTTTATGTACGTATCAAATTGATGAAAATATTTATTATCGAACTATAAAGTTAAAGGCGACTAATGATGCAATTCTCTGCATTTTAGTACCTTAGGAAGTGAAACAATCGAAATAGTAATATATATATATATATATATATATATATTTGTGTTATAATGGGATAATTCCAGGGGGAAATCTGGGTATGAGAGCTCAATGTAGTAAACAGAGCAAGAATAACATAAAATATAATAACACGAAATCACATAATTGTCGATGCAATAATTTATTTCAACCGTGCGGTTTTTTCAAGCATCACTCAGACAATTACATTTTTGAGACTGACTACTATTTCGATTGTTTCACTTGCTAAGTGATTAAAATGCAGACAATTGCATTATTAGTCGCCGTTGTAGTTCAGGCGGAATGAGACAGACGGCTCGATCTCGCCTGTAACATAATAGTATATTTCAAACTTAATAATGACAGACCAAAGAAACTGTTATTTCAAACCTAATCATATCAGTCTTAACAAATTCTATTTGAGACTTAATCAGACAGACCCCAAGAATGCTATTTAAAATATAATCACGACAGACCAAAGAAAATGCTATTAAAACCTTAACAATGGCAGACAAAGAAAATGCTATTAAAATGTTATGCTAGACCAAATAAAATCCTATTTTAAACTATAACAAATAAAAAAAATGCTATTTCAAACTTAATTATGACAGAGCAAAAAAGTACTATTTAAAACTTAACCATGGCAAACCAAAAAAACAACAAAAAAATTTAACAGTGACAGAGTAAAGAAATAATTATTTCAGACCTAACCATGGGAGTTCACTAGCGAATGTAGATAGGAAAAGAATATCGTCCAAACTAACTATGCCAGTCTACAGTTAAAGACACATTTCATATCTGCCTCGGCAGTGAAGAAACCGAAATTTCAACTGAAATTTATGGGTGGCATTTAACAAAAAAAAGCTAAGTGTTTAAAATATTTTACCCTGGAATCTTTTTCTTTATTAATCCATGTATTAACATGCAATGAGTATCTAGCTAAATCATCTTTTTTTCCAGGTTCTTGATTTCTTGTCTGTTCAAAAAATCTGTATCTTGTCTTTCTTTTCTTTTCTTGCCTACATTCTGCAGGTTACAGAGGGGTCACTTGCGTTCAGGTTTGAAAAGGGATGGTGGAAGTTCACTAGCAAATGTAGATAGGAAAAGAATATCATCCAAACTAACCATGCCAGTCTACAGTTAAAGACACATTTCATAGTTGCCTCGGCAGTGAAGAGACCGAAATTTGCGTTCGGGGTTGAAAAAGGGGGGGGAGAGGGAAACCTATCTTCAACTTACTGTTCTCTTCTTATTATGCAATTGAACTTATTCTATCTACATATGTACATTATATATATATATATATATATATATATATATATATATATATATATATATATATATATATATATATATATATATAAGTGTTTTAAGGTTCATATTTTTTTTTTAAAAAGCATCTATTGTTAAATTTAAGAAGGAATAGTTAAAATAAATACCTTTTGAAGCATTAAGATGCGATATCAATTTTTTTTATAAAAAAGAAAAATAATAAATCGAAACCGATTTTTTTTTCTTTTTTTTTATAAAGTAGCATTTTTATTTTGTTAGTTTAAAGTGATACAGATATTTCGCCAAAACCTGGCATCCTCGGTGTGTAATATATCCTGATGTCATCGGATTTGTATTTTTTTCCCTCTCTCCTACCGGCTTGTTGTTGTTATTACAGCCGGGCCAAATGGGTTAGCTGTTGTTTCCCACTATCAAATATGAAGAACGTGAATGCAGCACGTGATTTGTATAAGTGTTTTAAGGTTCATATTTTATTTTAAAAAGCATCTATTGTTAAATTTAAGAAGGAATAGGTAAAATAAAAAATAAAAAATATGAACCTTAAAACACTTATATATATATATATATATATATATATATATATATATATATATATATATATATATATATATATATATATATTATATGGAATTTTTTTTTACCTGTGGGGGTTAGGAAATACTCGACTAGTACACGGGCGCAGGCTATTTTTACCCCTCTAGGAGTGTTGGACCCGTAAGACCTCGTAAGGCTATCCATCTAAGAGAAGGAAATCTCTGATAAAAAAACCTTGCTACCAGCTACTTACGCCGTGGCAGTACATTGTTGGGGGAGGGAAGCTTCCTTAGTCCTAATCGACAACCTTCCTAGAGTTGGAATCTCGAACAAAATATCTGGTTTGCAAACATACAATTGCTTAAGGAGTAGATAGGTTCTACCTATCGTCGGCCCTTGCACTCCTTCTTTGTTTATTAGTCAGGCGCAGAGGTAACAGCGCTGGGACGCCTCTAAACACTCAGTGCCTAGCCTTGTTTCCTTACTAGGACAATGAACGCCGTTGTCTTTCTCTCTATTTGTGCAACTTGGGGAAAGTTCTTTCGTTAGTAAGTCTTACATGACCAGTCTGGGTCTATCTTGTTCCGACAGGTTGAGGGTACAGGTTAGACAGCTTGTCTGGCTGCTGTTTCCGACATAGGAAGGAGCCCAAACTCTTGGGTAGCGCCAAGAACGGCTGCTCCATCATCAGTTGCATAATACCGTGGGTAGTTGTATGTGCCATGTCGCGCATGGAAAGGGCCCTGCAATTATCTCCGGTGGGCTTTCCCGAGGCCACAACCCCCATGGACCAGGTCGTGACTAATGGACTGGTTGTGTGAGCTTATTAGCACCAAACAAGTACCCACGTTGGCCAACCCACTCTATAATCAAATCAAACATGCCATTACAAAGAAATAAAAGCAAACCTAAACCAGACACCAAAAAAACACTTTCGCCTCCGCCCTTTAGGCTTGCATTCTCAAATATCCGGGGACTTAGAACCAACATCAACGACGTAGAAACCTTTCTCCTAACAACTTCCCCGGATATCCTAGCTCTTAGTGAAACTAACCTTCAATCCTCAATCTCTTCTCACCACTTTGACGTGACTGACTACCTCCCACTCTACCGTAAAAGCTCTGACAAACACATGCACAGGCTAGGAGTTTATGTTCGGAACACCCTCCCCCTGACTAGAGAACATAGGTTAGAATCAGATGACTACGACTACATGTGCTTTAGATTGACTTTACATCACAACGTTAGTTACTTATATTTCCTATACCGCTTCCCGTCAACCCAGGACTGTAATCTGCTAAACTCTGTCTCTGAAAGCATAGAGAGAGAGAGCACTCTTTATTGACTCGAATGCCCAGATACATGTATTTGGGGATTTTAATGCCCACCACCGTGACTGGTTGGGATTCTCCAGCCTTACTGACGCAGCCGGCAACTCTACGTATAATTTCTCATTAGCTCACTCCCTCTCTCAGACTGTCGATTTTCCGACCCGCATCCCCGATCGAGTAGACCAACAAGCCTCACTTCTAGACCTCTTCTTGACCTCAATACCCGAGGCTTGTGTGACGAAAGCTCATAGCCCACTCGGGAATGCTGATCACATTGTGCTAATGATACATATCACCCTAAAAAAGTCGTCCAAAAGCTGATGAACCGTTGCTCAAAACAACAAGATACTACGAGCAAGATGATTTTGAGTCAATCAGAGATCACATCAGTGACGCCCCATGGAGGGAAACCTTCTCACTCCCTACCAACCAATGTGCAAACAAATTAACTGAATAGGTCAAAGCAGGCATCGAAGCCTATGTCCCCATGCGAAAATTCTTTAGCAAGCCCCACTCTTCTCAATGGTTCACTTCGGAATGTGCAGCTGCCATTTCTGAGAGGCAACAAGCATTCCGTAAATTCGGCCGCCATAAGTCAGCTACTAATAGGCATAAATTTATAGAGTCAAGAAATAATTGCAAGGCCGTGATAGGCGGAGCAAAGAGAAGGTACACTGAGTTCACAAAAAAACGCATCCAGTCACAGAAACTAAGTACTCGCGATTTCTGGAAAATCTACAATAGTGTAGTGAATAATGGTCAATCCACGATTCCCCCACTTTCAAACCACAATGATGTCGTTTGCACGGCCACTGATAAGGCTGAACTACTTGCACAGCGTTTCGCTACTAACTTTACTTTAGACTCAGATAACCACCCTCTCCCTGAATTACCTTTGCGGACCGAAGCCACACTTGATAACCTGGTCATCACCCCATCCCAGGTCAGAGACATCATAAAAAACCTTGACACCTCTAAAGCGTGTGGGCCTGATCTTATACCTGTAATAGTAATAAAGAAATGCTCTGCTGAACTGGCCCCTGTCCTCTCCAAACTCTACAATAAATGCCTAGCCGAATCTTGCTTCCCCGATAGCTGGAAAATTGCTTCTGTGGTACCAGTCTACAAGAGTTCTGGGAATAGAACCGACCCCTAGAACTACCGCCCAATCAGTCTACTGCCGATCTTTGCCAAAATCTTTGAATCCTTAATCAATCTAGCGATAGTACGGCACTTAGTTAATGCTAAACTTCTATCTGACCGCCAGTATGGATTTAGACAAGCACGATCTACTTCAGACATCCTAACGGTCATCTCTGAACGCATGTATCATACACTCGACAAAGCAGGTGAAGCTAGGGCAGTAGCGCTTGATATATCCAAGGCCTTTGACAAGGTATGGCATAAAGGGCTTCTCCTGAAAATACGCTCCTACGGTATTACTGGGCAACTACTTAATATAATTAGATCCTTCCTAAACAAAAGAAAAATCCAGGTTGTCCTCGATGGCCGTTCATCTAAGCAACATGACATAAATGCTGGTGTACCCCAGGGATCTATTCTTGGACCTTTGTTGTTCCTGATCTATATAAACAATCTCCCTAATTACATAGTGTCTGAGATTGGTTTATTTGCTGACGACACCACGCTTTACTCTCGCCATGTTGGCAAAACAGACGCGATCATATCTGAGGCAATGGCTGAATCTTTAGAAAATGACCTCCAGGCTGTAGTGGATTGGGGTCTTAAATGGTTGGTAACTTTTAATGCCGCTAAGACAAAGCTCCTTTCCTTCAACAACTACAAGAAGCCTCTCCAACCACCGATTGTCATGGCAAATAACACCCTACCTGAGAGTTCATCATTCAAACTCCTCGGCCTAACCTTCACAGGTAACATGAATTGGAACACATACATTGAAGACATTGCCAAGGCTGCCGCAAAGAAGGTTGGCTCCCTCTACCGTGCTAGTAAACTCCTTACACCTGACATTATCCTGTATCCCTACAAAGCCACCATTCGCCCATGCATGGAGTATTGTTGCCACATCTGGGCTGGTGCATCATCTACTAGTCTCTCCCTCCTTGACAAAGTCCAAAAAAGAGTCGCCAACCTAATAGGTCCCTCACTGTCAGCTAAGCTCCAGTCCCTGTCCCATCGCCGCAATGTAGCATCCTTATGTTTGTTTTACAAATACTTCAATGGATTATGCTCCGATGAGTTGGCTACTCTGGTGCTCCCTCGACGTAAATTCACTAGACTAACTCGACATTCAACTAAATCTCATTCATTCACTGTGGAGGTCCCCAGATGCCGGAGAGCATTCTACTCAAATAGCTTCTTTCCTCGTGCTGCTGGCCTCTGGAACTCCCTCCCTGCCCCCTGTTTCCCCGACAGTACTGACATGCAGAAATTTAAAACTAATGTAAACAGACATCTCGCTGCTCAGATCCCAATTTAAGCTGAACCCCCAAACCTTCTCCCCTTTTCTTTTTTCTCAGTAGCCCCTTACGTTTACAGTGGCGGCCTGCCTTGTTTGGGGTGAATCATGTTTAAAAAAATGGCAGTCCTCAAAAATCCTATTAAAAAATTAAACATGACAGACCGAAGAAAATGCTATTAAAACCTTACAATGACAGATCAAGAAAATGCTATTTAAAATTTAATTATGACAGACCAAATAAAATTCTATTTCAAACTAAACTATGAAAAATTTAAAAAATGATATTTCAAACTTAATCATGACAGACCAAAGAAAATACTATTTAAAACTTAACCATGCCCCCAACCCTAAAAAATTTAACCATGACAGATCAAAGAAATAACTTTTTCTAAACTTAATTATGACAGAGCAAATAAAATACTATTTACAAACTAAGTGTGGCAGATCGTTGAAATGTCACTTATTTATCACAGACCGACCGACCGACCGACCGACCGACCGACCGACCAACGCACAGCTCCTCTTCCAGAAATGCCTTTTTCTTATATTTGTTTTTTATTCCTTTTTCCATTTTTTCTTACATTCTGTTAAATTCCCATCCTTACATTGTCTATCAAATCTAAAATAAACTTCGTCTCTCAAATTGAGCATTTAGTGACGAAAATGCGATTGCAAATTGAAACGTGACATACCGACGGACAGAACCTCTTATAGAGACGTTTGGACGCATCTAAAAAATAATGCGAAAATAAGAAAGGGGCGATTTAGCAGGCAGATTAAACACCTTATAAGAGGTTATCAATTTCACATATAAAACAAACAACAGTTGGGTAAACTGTTGTTTGTTTTAGATATTTCATGAAACCACATGGATAACGGGTTAAAATTTAAAGTTTACACAAAACCCACAAAGAAAATTGATCTCATTAATTATACCACTACAATAAAAAAATAGCATCAGGAATGGAAAAGGGTTCTTACCTTAGAGCACGTAGAATATGTAGTTCCGAATGGTTTACATGTTGAAAAATAACTATCAACAAGTGACGAATTAAAATAGGTGAGTGGGTTTGATCGATCCGGTGGTTGGGTAACGTCGATTTCATTTCTGATACACAGATGAGGTTTATACCACCTTAGACATTAAAGTTGAGGTGGTCCGTATGACGAGGGTGGCATGTCTATTTAAGATCTGCCATCCTCACAATTAAATGGAATTTTTAGATTCGTATGATAAACAACTGACTTATTGCATCGTTTGTACAGGATTCGTTTATCGAACTTACGTTTTGATAACCAGTTGGGGCAGATTATACGATTAACCCAAATAATTCGGTATTACACCGTAGATGGTTATGGCTGTTTACTTCCAGGCTCTTCTGCTACTTAGGATATTACCAGTTACGTTGGCTGGATGGTCTCGTTGAGCTACAGCATTACGACTTTCTACTGCGTGCCTTCATAGTTACCAGACCTCGGACGGAGTTGGGGTTGTGAAAACAGGCACTGATTTTTGCAGGGTACTAACGTGACTGGACCAAATATCTATTATAAAAGTCTGATATTTCTAACAATACTTAGAAAACCCATAAAACCCCTTATTTTTTGTACAGAGCTAAAATAAATAATTGCAATATGCATATTAACAAAATAATAATAGTAGTAGTAGTAGTTATAACAAAAAGAACAGTAAGCAACAACAACAACAACAACAAAAATAATAATAATAATAATAATGATTATAATTTTAACGTAGAAAACCCATCAACATAGTATTGATGATCACCTTCATTAAAACAAGCATCTACAACAATATATCAAAGCTTGATTAAAAATTATCACGACATCATAAAAATGAGAAACTTTGTCAGAACCGGACAAAAAGTAAGACGGAACTATGGAGTCTGAAATTTACAAAATTGAATCTAATATTTTATCTTATATCGGCGAAACTTTGAGAATTAAGATATGTGAAACTATAAACATAAAATACATCTTACACAATAATTAATCTAATTCTGTGATAATTAATAAAAGACATCTCAATGACAAATTCAATTAAAAAACTTCGGCCTTCACCAATAAAAGTATAACTTCCAAATGTAACGTTATTAAGGTGGGTAGGTTACCTAGTTTTTGTTAATAAGTGATTTGTAGTGCATATGGACAAAGCGTTTGGGGTTGAAGGTCGCCTGATTGGCTTATAAGTTTAGTTAATTGAAAGATGTAGGAAACGTAAGAACGGAAGTGGCAAGCCGCAGGAGATAGGAAGTGCCGTTATGAATATGAAGAGTGCTTTTTGTTTAAGGAGATCCAAGATAAAAGAGAGCCGGGCACATTATCAAGATGAGCTTACATATAGGAAGAAATGGCAGCTAATTTGGTACCTTTCTTTATCTATCTCTTTGTTTAATCAATGTGTATCCTTACATCTTCAATAAAAAAGGTCTGCATATTAGTTATTCTCTTTTTTGTTAAAAAATATGAGTCAATGAATTTGTTTCAGCTTTCCTCGAGATCTTTGCGAAATGAGAAAGCAAGCCACAACATCACGAAGATTCGAACTGCTAGAATAGATGGCTGCCAAAGCAAACGGAAAGGCATGAAGGATTTTTATCGAGGAATGCGAAAATGAAGAATCCACCCGCAATATTACATGTTTCGATTTGGTGCTTCTGATCATTGGAAATTTCGCTCAGTTTATCAAGGACACAGGCGAGGGAAAAAGAAAGAGAGACGAAATGGATGAAAGAATAAAAGAATACCAGACCCGAAAAAGTGAGAACAATGGAGAGATGGGTGTAAGGGCGAAGAGAAACAACACGGAGATATATAATGTAAAAAGAAACAACTAAGCTGAGATGAAGATAGAAAAAAAATGAAAGAGAATAAGTTATATGGGCGGACAAATTAAATTGGAAGTAACTTTTCCATTTTTGTAATAGAAAGCAATGTTTACAAAAACTTGTAAACATTGCTTTCTATTAAGAAACATTAGATGTATAAAAAAGAAAAAAGATAAATATCAAACTGAAAAAGAATTTGAAGAAAAAAGTTAGAAATAGACACTTTACAAGAAAAACAAATAAAAGAGATGAAAAAGCAAAGGAAAATAAAACAGAGAAAAAAGGAAAAAAGGAAAAGTTATGAATTCGATTTTTGGGGGGAAACAGAAAAAATAAAGAAAAAAACATGAAAAGTAGAAACGTTTTCTCTACACACGCACACGCGCAAATGAACAGAAAGAAGAAGAAAGATGGTGAAGATTGAAATTTGTTGGAATGCAGGAAGAATTAAGAAAAACATATGAACAGTACCAACGTATATACACACATTTTAATGCTTTTCTGTCTCTCTCTGACAGAACTTTGTTTTGTTTGCATGACAGGTTATTTGTATTTCAAGGGTAGTTTGATTTATGAGGGTTTTTTTTTAGAAATGGCTATTTTAAGATCCAGGGTAGATAATTACATGAAAGCAGAGTTAGTTCCCCTTCTTATCACGGATTAGAACGGGCTTCAATGCCAAGTTGAGAAAGAGAGCGTGGCGGAGAACATGTATACGAACATACTCGATTCGTGTGGGGGGTGGTGAGTAGGGAGAAGTGAAGAGAAACGAAATACTTGATAAAATGTGAATTAAAATTAATGGTAAAAAGTAATAATTAGTTCATGTCTAATTATGAAGTAAATGCAAGTTATGGGTTGCTGGAGTAAACGATAAAAGGGCAATCATTTCGGAGTCCGATATAACTTTCTGTATTTTATAGAGTTGGGAAATTATTAAAAAGAAACAACGGAATTAGAAAATGTCACTAGTATCGACGCAAGTGGGAGTCGGAAAGATTGGTATGAATCACGCATGGAATAGAGTAACAATTTTTACCGGTGATTTACCAGGAAAGGGTGTCATAATGCATTTTATAATGTTCCATGAGACTCCAAAGATGTGACCCCTTCTTTGAATGCTGGGATTAAGTTAAAACATTTATCGAAAGCATAAATTTTGAAAACAAAAAAATAAGTAAGATGAGTAAATTTATCAAGATGGGTACGTTAGCTAGTTTTGTTAGCACCTAATTTGTAGTGCAAATGGATAAACAACGCTTAACACGAGAGCCGCCTGAAGGGAATAAAGGTTAGTTGACTGAGGAATTTAGAAAGGCTAAGAACGAAAGTGCAAAGGCACAGAAGATAGGAAGAGATGTCATATAGACTCTATCATTACATATTTAATAAAAACAATGAATGTTCCGCACAAAAATTGTCGTTCCCTTTGTTAAAAAAAAAAACTCGCTTTTTTTAGGTTTTACCGACCCCTTTGCGAAATGAGCAAGATCCACAACATGACAAAAGTCCGAATTACTAGAATTAATGGCCTCCAAAAAAAAAACAGGCAGACAGGAGAAATGTGAAAATAAAGAAGCTTAATTAAGAACTCACCCGCAATCTAACACAAAGACAGAAATGCATCGAAACTCTGACAATTAATCTAAAACTAGGTTATATTCTTATATCATTTTACGTCATTAGCTAAATGACTAAATGCGAAAGTTGGGCCCATTTCTCGCACTAACGGTAAAATTCAAACGCCCTATTCCAAGTTAATTCAACTTTACACGATAGATGCATCATCGTTTTTTATATACTGCTTATGTATATGCGATATCAGTCTTAAGATAAACTAATTTGCATATTGGTTATGAAAAATAGCATTTTATTAATGAACTATTATTTATTATTGTTTTTTTATAAGAACCATTCTGTTTCGCAATATTGTTTTATTTCCTAGACAAATATTTAGGCTTTGTGTACACATTTTCTTTTTCTTTTGGTGGAGTGACTTAATTTTCAAAAAGTTACGATCTATCTATTAAAAAAAACGCCTCCTCCCCTATATCCTCACCCAGGCAAATTTATTATTTCTTTTTCCCCTTCTTTACGACAACATTTAAAAGATAAATAAATTTGTATCGCAATTACCAATTTGTTAATGTTCATTTATCTATATGAATAAATGAGAAATATTTTGTTTCGTGTTTACAACAAATTTATGTATGAAGTGTTTATTATTTTAAATGAATGGTTCAAGTATTGCAAGTAGCGAACCCAGCGTTTCAAAAACTTACTACTAATATATATATATATATATATATATATATATTGTATTAAAATATACTCATGACAAGTTACCTACACAGAAATGCTATTGTTTAATTCTCGAGGGAAATCATCAGGCTAATTACATTTTAAGATTGTTTTATAGTTAACTAGTGCATACTCTAGCTTGTAAACAGTCAAAGTTCTTGGTTTTATTACTTACTTGCAACTTATTTATTCACTTCTGCCAATGAGTATCACTCCCTTTGATTGAAACATGCTGGCGCTCCTCACTTGTATGTTTATCAAACAAACAAAAGGTTACCCTACCCTGACACGAGAGATTTTGTCTCTCGTATTTTTCCTGTTAATTATCGCCATCTTACCGTTATTTTTTACTCTTAATTTTCGCACTATAGAGATTATTATTTATTCATGTTATTATTAATTTATCATTAAATTGCGTTATGTTTTGTATTAGTTTATTCTGTATTTACAGTTCCTTGTTAATTTGCTTTTATCATTTTAGTGAAAAATAATCTTAATTTTTTATAGATATATTTTATATAGCGTATATTTGATGTGGTGATTAAGTATTTATTAAACTAATAAATTAAAAAATAACGACTTATAAATAGTTGGTGTTTGCTTAAAGTTTATTAGTAAGCATCGGTGTAGAAAATATATATGAGTATTACATATATAAGCATCTGGAGAATATACAAGCGGTGCAGTAAACTTTCTTCACCCTAGGAAATATTTAAACCCGGTGATCTAATGAACGGTCAGAAGACTGTTCACTGATGGAGGCGTAACTGCCCAAATAATTCATATTTAAATAGTAATCAAAACGAAAACCGGTGTCCGGGTTAAATATACAAAGACAAAAATTAACTGGAAATTAAAAAAAAATGTTTTGATCAGAACACGATGTACTATACGCACCAATTTAGATACTAAGCGAATTTAGAAAGCTTTTGTTTATAACGCTATACTGGTCAATTGAATAGGACAATTGCTTTTGAGGCTGATTCTTTAACTGAGTTTAACCGTCTTAAATTATCTCTTCCTACACTGATGATAGCAAAAATTGAAAAGCTGGCCCCTGCAGGTAAAAATAATTCTATATTTACTTAAATATTTTTATAAGCCCCTTTAAGAAATTAAAGTTGAGCCCTGTTCGGGGAGTTAAAAAAGCTTTACACAAAGTTCCGACAACATTCGTTGAACCCTCTCGATTATCTACTGTCTATTGCTCGCGTTCTTAAGCAAAAATAGAACTCAATTTCCCTTTTCTACGTGGTAATTTCCCGTAGTCGTGGGGGTAGAGCGCTAGCGTGCGGAGTCTAGTCTGATTCTGTAACTAGGTTCGAGCCCTCCGACCGTTTGAAATTATCACTGATAGCAACTTTTAAATCCAATGTCAACAAGTACTTGTCATAAACCGTTCCCATCAGTAATGAAACGTTTTAAATTCTACTTATAGTTTTCAATCCTCTCATAATATTCTTAATCATTCAACTGACAATTCATACATCTCGTTAACTTTATTTTTTAAAGTGACTTTTGGCCTTGTGACTCATCACAAAGAATTAAAGAAAAAAGAGAAAAAAATAAAGAAACAAAGAAAAAGATTAAAGATATGTAAGAGAAGAAAATAAAAAGGAAGAGAGAGAGGAAAGGTAAGGATAAGTACTACACACGCACACACACACACACACACACACATATATATATATATCTCTCTCTCTCTCTCTCTCTCTCTATATATATATATATATATATATATATAGAGAGAGAGAGAGAGAGAGTGAGAGAGAGAGAGACTAGCAGAGCTACCCGGTGTTGCCCAGGTTAGAGTGTGGGATAGCATCCTATGCAACATCATGGTAGAGAGAGTTTACTTTAACAGCAATCTTGATGTTGTCAGCTAGATATCTTACTCACCGAGCTATTCAGATATATTTTAATACTCTTAAACTAACGCTGATAAATAGATTAATTTCATTGTGTAACATGTTTGAAAATTGTCATTAGCTTCTTTAAGGAGCAGCCAGAGACGCAAACATACTTCCATTATGTTCACATGCAAATTGTGCATGTGCATACAATTATATTAAAAGTAACAAAAAAGTGTTCTTGATTATATATATATATATATATATATATATATATATATATATATATATCATTTTAATAAAAAAGAAAACAGTTTTCAGTGTAGAGGTTCCCGTGGACCATCGTAATATGAAAAATATATCTGAAACCTTGGGAATAGACATCATTTTTGGTCATTTACCTATGGTTTAAATTTATTTGAATCAAAAGGAAAACAGTTTTTAGTGGGGGGTGGGGTGCTTCGGAGACTCTCTTAATATTATCAAAATTTGTTGTAAATTTTGGGAATAGACATCATTTTGGTCATTTACTTAGGTTTAAATTTCATTTGAATCTAAGGGAAAACAGTTTTTAGTGGGGGTTTACCCCCAGAGTCGAAGTTTTATATTTCTTATATAGCCTATGACCTTTACTGACATGTCAGTAGTGCACATTCCAATTTTCAAGGAATTTTGTCCAGATCAGGTGGACACACACACACACAGACAGAGTAACTATTTCACATATATATATATATATATATATATATATATATATATATATATATATATATATATATATATATATATATATATACAGGACTGCGAAAATATGTTTTAGCATATACCTTCTATACTTTATGTATACCGAATTATTCCAATGTAAAGCTCGATGATTGCCAACTTACAGCAACAGTGCATATATAAATAAACAAGATTTTGTTACATTCCAAAGGCCAATATTTGATTTATCTCACGAAACGTTCACAAAACAGTCAAAATTTAGTGTAAGATAAATAAAATCTTGGCCTTTCGAATGTAACAAAATCTTGTTTACTATATCTATTTATTTTATTATTCATTTTTTGTTGCAAAACAACATTTGAAGCTGATTATTTCCCAAAGCATCCTATCACTTTCTGAAGAGAAAAATACTTTCTTTGAAAAATCCGGGATTTAAAGAACCTGCTTGGACTCACTTCTGATGATTTTCGTTGAATGTTATGAAAAATAAATACGTAACTATTTATATATATATATATATATATATATATATATATATATATATATGTATATGTTTATTTTCACTCCTTTTTCATATATATATATATATACATATATATATATATATATATATATATATATATATATATATATATATATATATTTAGCTTAAAGATTTCCTACGGGGAAGAAACGCGGAAGCCTCTGTGTAGCTTAATTGCCATAAATATATTTACATAACTTACTACCTAGCTCTACTCACGTATTAAGCACTGTTTAAGTAAATACTGAAAATTGGTGCATAAAATAAAGAGAGAGATGGGGAGAGAGAGAGAAAGAAAGAGATAGAGGGAAAGAAAGATTAGAAGAAATAGAGATATAGACAGAGGGATAAAGAGATATATAAAGAGATATATCGAGATAGATACATAGATAGATAGATAGAGTTTGTTTCTGTTTATTGTTTCGACCCATAATAAAAAATGGCCTCCTTTCCCCGTTTTACCTGGTCGTCATTAGTCTCATTAGCCTCATTTGTTCTGTTTCCGCCGCTCGCAGATCGTCATCGATGCTCATCAAATGCCGGTTTGCACAAACCGAGACAGTCAATTGCGGACGCACCGCCATTGTTCGAGGCTGAATCTTCATTTCTAGAGTTCCTTCTGCAACAAGTGCCATTTACTCGATCATTATCGCTCCTCTTTTCCAGCAAAATATCTCGCGGCCATCTTGATTTCGTGGATGCTCTATTTAAACCTTTTGTTTATTTGTCGCGCCGAAGTGAAAGTAGCAAACGATGAGCAAGGGTCGATGTCGATTGGCGCTTATTTGCTGACGTCATTTATGGCCGTCGCGTAGCATTTACTAAAATATAACAATATTTGAAGCATTTCTATGCTTCAGGAATATAGCAAATTAACGAAGTCATAGAATTAATATTTATGTTCCCTCAGGTTGTAATCTATTATTTATATTGGACTAGCTGTAACTACCCGACGTTGCCCGGGACGGAACAAAGACATTTTGTTTTTAAAATTTTTATTTGTCTGCACATTTTAAAACTATACAGAAGAGGAGAGTTTGAATTACTTAATTGGATAATTACCTATTAGACACCACCCTTTAGTTTCTTCGGTCTCTCTGTACAAGGGTTTGTAACGACAAGAAGAAGGACGTAATTCCTAGGAGGATTGCCCCATTTATATCGAATAGAACTATAATTCACTCTGTTTAATCTCAAAGCCAAATCTTAGCCTCAATACCGAGGAGATGTCAAATACTATTTTACATTGGTCTCATGTACCTGTTATGTAAAGTGTCTCCCGTTTGTAGGTTAGTCCAATCTTGGGTGTTTCAGTGATGTCGGGTAAAAGGACACCCTCGGTATAATAATGCTACCCGACACAACTCTACACTGTCAGCTTTCTGAGTTTAAGAGTTGAACTATTTCAATGTTAAGGCACATCCAAAATAAGAAAATATAAGTAAAAAAAAAGTTAAAATAAATATGGGAGTCAAAGGTGGACACAGGATGACACGAGGTTCCTTATTCGTACTTAGGCCATGGCAAACACCCTGTCTGTTCTTTATAATATAAAACTAAACAATATATACAAAATTATACAGTAAAAATGTAAAAGCGAATAAAAAATGGATTTTTTCTGCTTACTCCGCTTTAGTTTAAATAAATATTTATTGCCCAAATATACAATTTATATATAAGAGGTGAACATTTCCTTCATGATTGATCGGTTTTAGGAAAACATTGTTGCACTAATACTGTGGCTATTTTGGTTTAGATTTTTCATAGGATCATATATTTCAACTTCTACGGTATATATATATATATATATATATATATATATATATATATATATGAAAAAGGAAAAACCAAGAGACATTTTTTTTATATATTCATCAACGTTTCGTCTTTATTGTAAGACTTCCTCAGGATGATAATTTTAAGTAAAATGTCATACAAGTACATCGAAATATTGGGTTGACATGATGGGTTGATGAGGAAAAGTAGTAGCCGTGGCTACTAAGAGCGCTGGACCAGGGACCGGGCTGCGAGAAGTCAGTCAATAGCAGAGAGTGAAATGAATATCGAAGGCTGTGAGTGGGTACGTTAAGGCAACAGTGAAAAAGGGAAGGGGTGGGAGTGTTAGTGAATTTGTCTTAGGGTGGGAGAGACGGGAGGGAGGGGGTGCTGAGGTTTTTGTCGTGGTGAGGTGTGGCATGGATTTTGAGGGGCTGCGGGAAGAGGAGGAAAGGTGGGGACTCTGTGTGTTTGGTATGTAGGTGGTATCATATATATATATAACACTTAATATTTTTTAAATTTTCTTTATTATTTTTCCAGGTTTTATTTTAGACTCTTAGTTACCATAAAATAGAAATAATTAAAATATTTTTAAAATAGCGAGTTTCTCCCAGAAAGTCACCGACTTCCCCATCGATCAAAATAAGGCTGACAAAAGCCCGTGAGCGGTTTATAATTAAAACTCAAGAAAACCCAGTATTTTTTCCTGTGTCATCTCTCTAAAGCTCGAAACATAAGGTAGCATGTTGAGCTGAAATTCTGTAACATTATAACTAACTAAATAATATATGTATATATTATGAATTTAAATCCACACAAAAGTTGGGGTAGTAGCTCTACAATGTATATATCACATAGCTAAAATATAATATAATAATTTAGTAAATGTTCCGATTTAAAATAAAAACATTTTAATTCAAACAATTGTTTCTGTCTATTTCAAAACATACATTTTCTTGATAATAAAATTCAAGGTATTTTCAAAACGGCTCAATCAGTGAATAATTTTACCACAACAATCAAATTAAACCCAAAACAAACAAACAAAAACGAGCACCACCGTCAACATATTAAAATTGTTCATTTAGCTTATGTTACCTTTGTTTAAAACCTTTTTCAGACTAATGGGAATCTTTTTATTATATCTTTCCGTAGGTAAAAGTCAAACATGGTCTATTAAGCCAATTATAATCTTATTTTGTTTGAAAAATTCTATTAATTAAAATAATACGTACTAAAAATATATATGAAGGAAAAATAATTAAGAAATATCTACTGTAGCCATTCACTTGAGTGAAAGATTACAGTAAGCGTTTCCTAATTATGTTTTTCTCTATATATGTTTTTAGTAATAGAATAAATAAAATGCAGTATGTAATCAAATTTTAATTACTTGTACTAAAAGTGAAGTCAAAACGCATTATTTAAAGGTAATTCATCTTTACACAATAGAATCACCATCTATTTTATATACTGCTTATGTATATGCGATTTCAGTCGCAGAGTTTACTAATTTACATATTGGTTTTAAAAAAGGACATTTTATTAATTAACTATTATTTTTCATTGTTTTTAATTCAACTGGTGATTTTAATACAACAAATAGTTCTGTTTCGCAACATTATCTTATTTCTTTAGCATTTGTGTTCAAATGTTTCTTTCTCGACCGATTCGATTTTCAACAAGTTCTAATCTTGAGTTGAACAAAAAAAATCCATTTGCTTTCTCACTTGCAATTTCGAAATTCTAAATTGCAAGTGAGAAGGCAAATTTATTTCTTCGTTCTTTTCTTTTCTTTACGGTCACATTTAAAAGATAAATAAATTTGTATCGAAATTACCAAAATGTTAATGTTTATCTATATGAATAAATGAGAAATACTTTGTTTTGTGTTTACAACAAAGTTATGAATAACATGTTTATTATTTTGAATTAATGGTTCAAGTAGCGAGCTTTGCGCCAAAGCCAGCTAGTATAATGTCTTCGGTCTCTCTGTACAAGTGGTTGTAAGGACAACCTGGCAAGAGGATATTTCACCCTACTAGTAAACCCTGACCAAATATTAAAAATAACAGTATTTGAAGCCCAAATATGATCTCCTCGACACGGCTGTACACTTGCTCATACAGGGAATGGTGCACCTTCTCCTAGCCATGTTACTTCAATTAACAAAATTTCGCTGAATACTCCACCAGACTAGATGAATTCTTGTCATGGAATCCGGTAAGACCAAGCAACCACTTAAAAGATATACTATAAAATAGTAAACTGATCAATTGGGGAGAGGAAAATTAATGTTCTTCACTTCTTTACTAACTGAACGCTTGAGAGGCAGAGGGGAATCTTGGTTGGACAATCGGATATCTATATATTACATATAGAAATCAAGTGTTAGCCTCAGAAAAGCGCTCCTTGATTTCTGAGAACTTACTGAACTAAAATAAAAAAAACAATACGAAATGTCTTTTTTCTTCTTTTGGTTTGTTTTTAAAAAACAAGAATTTGCTGTTCAATCGATTTTATCGAATTTCATATTTAATCCAATCAGCAATTTTTTTGTGAAGCGATAGTGAGCCGGCAGATCCAGCTATTGTATACGAAAGTTTGAAGAGCGTATTTATGTATTACTCTGCACAATAAAACGCTTTTTCTACGTTTGTACTTACGCTATCACCTTCTACATTAATGAGATTGTACGATCTTTATAAAAATGGTTGGATCATTCTACCCCTCTAGAAAGTATATCACTTTTGACTCAATCCTCTACATGAAAAAGCGTCAAAAGAAAGTTGAGTACTGTTGTCATATTTGTGGAAGTGTCGCTCGGAGCACCCTTTTTGCATTTGCAGAGTGCAAAACTGACGTCGCAATCTAGTGGGGGAATGATCTCTTCACATCCCTACAGCCTTTTTCACTCAGAAGAAATGTTGCTACTCTCTCTCTACTGTATCGTTATTTTTCAAGTAAGTGCTCAACTGAGCTGTAATCCTTGATCCCCTCCCTGTAAAACATTCAGAGCAAGAACTCGCCTAGATACAGCTACAACAATGAACTTTGCTTTAGTACGAAAAACCAGTACCAAAAACCAAACGGAACTTCCATGAACAAAGTTTTTTCCTATAACATTTCACCTGTGGAACGAAATATTACGAGGATTCTCCTTAACAACTTGGTGGTCTTCAAGTCTAATGTAAGCATATACTTGTTGATCCGTCCTATTAGATAATCAATTCCTCTTAATCTTCTGCCCATTCCAACCATTGTTTCCAAAATGTCCTTGGTTTTTTTTCAATCTCTGTAAACCTAAAAATTATGAAATGTAATTAAAACAAGTAATTGAAAATTAATTGATATTAAGAGTTGTTATTTATTTTAATTGAAGTTTAATTGCTCCAATTAAATTTTGTTTTGTTCACCCTAGACAAGGCATATTGCCATTGAGACGTAAGGCGCTACTGTGACTTCAGGTCAGATTTATAGGAGGCATAAAACGTAGGGAGTTATGTAGCAAGATGTTTGTTCACATTACATTTAAATTTCTGCATGTTGGTACAGTCGGCGAAACATGGATCAGGGAGGAAATCCCAAAGGCAAAACGTCCAACGAAAGAAGCTGTTAGAGTAGAAAGTTGTGTTCGGCATCTCGTGACCTCTACGGTTAAAGGGTTAGGGTTTTACTGCTAGTCTGGTTTATAGAGGTTTGTGTTGAGAGGGTACAAGTGCGGTAAGTACATCGTATCACATTCTGCGGAAGTACTTGTAAAAAACATGCAGAGGGATGCCACATTGTGACGATGGGACAGGGGCTGGAACTAGGTTGACAGTGCGGGTATTATTAGGCTAAATATGCTATTTTGCATCCTGTTAAAGCGAGGAGACTAGTGGTTGGAGCACCAGCCCATATGTGTTAACAATACTCCATGCATATAGTGACATTCGTTGGATGTATTTTTAATAATATTTAGATAACAATGACAATTATTTTTCAGGGAACAAGAAAAAAGAGACGCTTTTAAAAAATATTATTAAACTTTTATTATTTGAACAGAAGTATTATCATTAACTGTAAATTATAAAAGATAAGCGACGAATACGACCGTGGGATTCCGACGCGGTCTTGCTCCTATAAACGACCTCTATTACAATAATATACTGACATTTTATGCTAATAAAACGCATCATAACACTCGACTGATAAACGAACGGCCATTGTATCTTCGACGCCGAGCCTCGTTCTGACAACGGTGGCTCGTGTGCGTCTCAGGCGAAATGTCCGCATCAAACAGAGAAACGCGTTTCAAGTCGAGTCCGTTGTTCACGTCGGACCGAAAACGGTGGGATATGAAAAGGAAAATGGCAAGGCAAGGAAAACTGACGCAGTCATGCATGCAAAATAATGACCGAATCAACACGGGGACAACAATAAGAGTTATCGTAGTGAATAAGGATTTTTCTAGTTCCGTGCTTCGGGAGGGACCACCCATATTTCGTCGATTGAATAGATCAATACACCGCCACCAACATAAACAAAAGCTAAGTACATATTCGGCTTAGTCGGTCCATTGGGATATACATATATATATATATATATATATGATTATTTTTATTTACACAGACATGTACAAAATCTGCGACACTGGCATGTCGATGTTATCGATCAACAGTTATTATGAACTGAGATCTCATCAGGCATAGTTAGAATCCGATCTTACCTTTAGATCATATTTGGAAAGAATATATATATATATATATATATATATATATATATATATATATATATATATATATAGAGAGAGAGAGAGAGAGAGAGTAAATCGGGGTATGTTGAAAAGAAATCAATAAAGTGCTCGATTGTAAGAATCTAAGAGCTTAAATACAAATTATTAAACAGTAAATGTCTACCCATATCAATGAAACCATGGTACGTCTCTGGAATATATAACGTCTAGTTTTTTAAATAAATAATTTATACATATATATATATATATATATATATATATATATATATATATATATATATAATAACGAGTGTGCACCGTCAGAAATTAGGGAAAAAATTATGCTTCGCCAGGATAACGTCTCAATCGTTGAAATAAAAAAAGTCAGAAAACGTCTCAAACAAGAAAGTTTAAGAAAGATAAAGAAATAAAATAACGTATTAATCGGTATGGACATAATAAATGAAAAGGGAAATAAAACGTCTCATTACGTAAATAGAATGAAATACTTTTTCGAATTTATTTCAGACGGCTGAGGTTGTTTCACTTGCTAGTTGTTTCCTCTTTCTCCCTAAACATTTCAAATGGTTTCATCCGGCACGTTTTTTTTAGTCGCGTGATGGGAGAGAGAAACACACACACACACACACACACACCCACACACACATACACACACACACATATATATATATATATATATATGTATATATATATATATATATATATATATATATGTATATATATATATAAATTGGTTTATATAATGATGATTAGTAAATCCTCGATTGCTTTTTGCTGTAGTTGAACTGTCCGACAACATCGAGTATGGACTTTCGATTCCGCTCTTCCATTGACTTAAAAAATCAAATCAAAGAAGAATATATATATATATATATATATATATATATATATATATATATATATATATATATATATACTTTAAAATACTACCAGGGTTATCCGGCATTTTCCGGGATCGAATATGGGATAGTATCATACCCAACAATATATGAAGTAGAGTTTACGTTGGTGTTGTCAGACCGATAACTAAATCACTAAGATATGCATATAAATACTTTTAAAATAATGCTGATAAATGGATGAATTTAAATATGCAACGTGTGGAAAACGGGTATTTAGCTCCGTTGAGAAGGCAGCTATAGACACATGACTATTTCTCTTTTGCTTATTGAAAAAATTACACGTAAATACTTATATTTAAGGTACAGTTCCTAGTATGTCTTCATATTAAAAGAACATACAGACATACATGCAAACAGACGTTCACCATTATTATATATAGTGAGAGAGAGGGTACATACGGACAGACAGACAGACAGACAGACTGAGAAGCGTTATGTACTAATATACCAAAATCTAAGATGTTATCTACTTAGATTTTATTATATTAAAAAAAAGGCAAAAGGATATTTTTTGTTTCTATTAACAAAAAACCAAGGTAGGATCGAAACTGTACACTCGAGGTTGTCAGTCTGAGTCTCTCCTAACTAAGCTATTGCGCTACCTTGTTAAATAACACTCATGATTAGATTTATATTTCTGGTGCCAAATGTTGGAAAGGGCCCGTAACTCCCCTAAAAGAGCCCGTAAAGTGTCAGGACTAATCCCATTATATTCCTAGGAAAATTTTACACGTGTATAAATTTGTAGATTTTAGAAACACTCTCTAGCCGGTTTTTCTATAAATGAACAAACACACACACGTTCTCTTTTATTTTATATATATATAATAAATATGTAAGTGAGAAATTTTGCTATATTTATTACGTAACGCCTCTCTGTCTGTCTCTCTTACCTTTTCTTTATCTCTCTATATATCGTACCCGGCGTTGCCCAGGCACGAGTGTGAGATAGCATCATATGCAGCAATATAGTAAAGAGAGTTTACTTTAACAGCAACTTTGGTTTTGTCAGACTGATATGTTAACCCTGAGCTATTCAGATATGTGTTAATACTCTTAAACTAGCGCATATAAATACATTAATTTCGATGTGTAACAATTTTTTAAAATGATCATTATCTCTCTTAAGTGACAACTAGAAACGCAGCACTACTTATATTATATTCATAGGTAAAGTGTACATGTGAATGCACTTATATTTAAGGTACACTACCTACTCTGTCTTCGTATTCATGGACAGACTTACACACCGACAAACGTTCTTCTTTATTATATATATATATATATATATATATATATATATATAGAGAGAGAGAGAGAGAGAGATATCTAAATGTTGATGAAATAGTTATTCGTTGACACGTGTTTCGTCGTCATATAATAGGTGATTATTTTTTATCGTCTTATAAGTATGATTTAATATTTGTCGTTGTTGTTTTGACGATAGCTAGCTGTGGTACAGCTACTGGTACATCTGGCTTTCTTAAGCCGTGTGGAGATTGTTCTCTGTATTTATATAATTTCGCCTGATCTTTAGGGACATATATATATATATATATATATATATATATATATATATATATATATATATATATATTATAGATAAAATAGTTATTCGTTGACACGTGTGTCGTTTTACAGCGACTCATCAGAACGAATCAACTATGACAGGTTGTGAGTGTGTCAGACAGACAGACAGACAGACAGACAGACAGACAGACAGAGCAGCATTACGTACTAAATATACAAAAGACTTCCTAGAGATTCAGGGTTACTTGCATCATATTCCTAGGGAATTTCTAGACGTGTATAAACTTTTAAATTTTAGAAACACTCTCTAGTCTGTCTTTCTATGAAGGAAGAGGCACGAACACAGACGTTCTCTTTTATTATCCCTTTGTATATAAAGTGATGAATGAGTATTAGATGTTTATATATTTGTGTGTAAAGGTTTCATTCATAAGCTAATTAACCAATCATCAGGAATTTTGAAATACAACAGCAAAGCGTAAGGGTTAGTTATGTGCGCTATATTTTGTTTTATTTAGTTTAATATAAGAGGGGAAAAGTGAACATTCATATACTTTCGAATTTTGTGAAATTTGAACAATAGGTATTAGAAATTAATTAATAAATTACTCCCAAATTACAGTTTCTTTGGAGTGTTTTAAATGTTTGTTTTAGGGGCATGATATGGGCAGAAACTCACATAATAACATTCAAATGTTTTAGATATGCATTGGGTTTTATCCATAGTTATTAGGCATCAATGAAGCAAGATTCCCTGAATAAGATCAACATATAAATAAGGATCCTAGAAACTAGGTTTAGTAGCATTATATCTAGATTTTAATCTTCGTATGGGGATTCATAAGTGGTGCAAAACCTATTGTTAAATGAAATCAAAGAATATATTTTTAATTGATTTTAGTTATTTTACCCGTCTTAGGACGGTTATTCATCTAGTTATATATATATGTATATATATACAAATGAATAAATGCGAAATATTTTTCTATTTATCCTAACTATATCAGAACATGTTACGCTTATTTAATTCAATTATATTTTTAAGTAGTTTCAAATACATTATATATAGCCAGCAGAACACTGCGTAAACACATTCATCCCGATGCTTCATTAGCATAATAATTTTATAAACACCCTCTAATAAATTAATATTTTGAACAATTAATTTCTATTTTCGTTTTACAGTTTTCTTTTGTATATTCAAAAGTTTTTTTTTTAATATTAATGTTATTATTATTATTAGTAGTAATATTAATTCCAACGATTTCATTGAAAAACGTTTAACGTTCAAAATGATTATTTTGAAATTCGAATAAGTTCCAGTCCCGTGTAAGCATGCGTATGTTGACACGAACCAACAACTTAGATTAACTGGAATAATTTATTAAAAAAAATTACACCCCGCATTTATATCAATAACTAACAAAGTTTTTCTTTAGATATATACTTTATATTTAAAGCTAATTTTTTTTTGGGTTTCGACGACAACAATGACGACTACAACTATTAAATAATATTATATTTTCTATAATAAAGAAAAAAGAAAAGTACCCTACCCCTTTCAGTGTTTTAAATAATAAAAGAATAGATTCATATTTTTTAAAAACTCAATTTTTTTCCGTCTTCTAAATGAATAAATGCGAAAGTTGTTTTTTCTATTTATCCAAACTATATTTATATCAAAAGATCAATTAATTATGGATGGGTATATATAAACAATGTTTTTACTCAGAGACTGCCATAATTTTAACAACACACTTTGATACATTTGTAGATTAACACCATCAGCTAAGTTTAAACAATGTGATTCTACGTTTTAGCGTCATTCTAACTTATCAGGGTAGTTAACTAATATATTTTTAACACTTACCCTAAGTCCGACTGGCAAGGTCGTAAAACCACACGTAGTCGCTTAAAAGAGTAGACCCCTGCCCCGAAATAACGCGCAGAATTTATCTCCAATAGCAAAAAAAAAATTGTTAACAGCCATAAAACCCTACATATGGAGGATTATTTTAAGTTAAATTTATATGCGACACTGATGCCTAACTCTAAATTCTAAAATACTTCTTTTTTATTTCTATTGTCGCCAGGATTTTCTGAGTATCCACACGTAATTACTTAAAAAAGTAGAATCGTATTTTTGGGAGGGAGGGGGAGGGTAGCCGAGGGTGTTAATCTACAATAATACCAAATCTTTTTTTTATTATTTATACATGAAAAATAAAGTATTTAATTATTTAGATAATTTTGAAGAAACTATTTATTTAATTTTCACACGAAAAAATAACACAACTAAACTCAATTGCTTAAAATCAAAATTAAAATAAAACAGGGACGTACAGTTGAAAATATAAGATTTGAAAAATAAAATATGGGTAAATTTTCAGATTAACACCCCCCTACCAATAAATATATTCTGCTTTTTTCAGGCTATTACATGTGAACACCATGGAAAATGGAAAGAAGGAAAACATATTTTAGAATTTAGAATGATGGATCAGTTTCATATATATTTGACGTCAATTATGCGTTATTCGATGCGTTTTTTTTTCGGGGGGGGGGGGTCCATTCTTTTAGGCGATTACGTGCCAGGGTTAATGTTACAAATATATTAATTGCTTCTCGTAGGGCGGGTAGGTTTTGCTGTATATAGTCATCTACATTCACACTGTTTCGCTAAACCAGCTAGTGCCTCAAGCTGAGATTGAACTCAACTGTCGAACTGACAGTCGGCACCTCTAATTCTGCGCTATCATACGACACTGCCTGAATGTGAGTGAAATCTCAATGTAAACATTGTCAAGTGCCGGGAGCCCGAATTAGTTTTACCCAATGAGCTATGCCTTAAAGCTTGTGGCAGTTGCGATTTTCTTACGGATAAGCTCTACCCAGGAAAGGGAGCTTCATATAATCATCCACATACAAACTGTATCACAGCTCATCAGTGCGGCTAGAACAGCTAGTGTCTCAAGCCGATATCGAAACTCAAGAATCGGCGCTTCTTACCGTAGTGTACATCCTTCGTCAAAATGACGAAAATTTTCGCACTAACTATTTATCTACATATATTACTAAAATATTCATATAAAACCATAGAATTAATACAGTAACTTTTGATATATAAATTAATAAAAATTTTATGCTAACTCCACCCCCCCCCAAACGCCCACCGTTCACTTTTTATTATAGGCTTCATTTCAGAGGGCGGGGTAAGTTTCCCCATGATCTGGCAGCAGTACTTAGATGTTTCGCTCTAAGTTTTTTTCTAAGCCATAAAACGTTTTATTCTTAAATAATTGTATTTTATATTTTAACAAATGTTTTCAATTAGCCGAATTAAATATAAACATACTCGAGTCTAATATACGTTTTTATACTCATACAGAGATACACTTCTCGTCGAAAAAAATATCCCGTAAACGTGCTTAGAAAATTGAAACGTAAAAACATGAAGAAAATAATTAAATCAAATCACGAACACATTATTTATCCAACGGAAAATCAATCAGTAAATCCAAATAGAGCAATACAATGATTAAATCCACAGAATTCCTACCGCGAAAAGAAATGACTGAAAAAAAAACTCAAACATTTTTGTACTGTTGGTCAACACTTATCAAGACCAAGAGCAATTCAAGGATGATGGTTACTGAGACGAACAGATTGTCAACTAAAAAATGAGAAACAATTACACAACTTCTGATTCCTGCTGTAAAACATTAACAACAAAACTCGTCTAGCTACAACCACTGTAAATCATTTTAATTTCTTCCTCTGTGTACTTGTAGCTAAACGAAACTCCCATGAGCATAGTTACTTTCCAAGAATTACGCGCCAGTAGAACACAATACCGTTGGGCTTGTTTTCAGCTGACTACAACATGGTCGTTTTCAAGTCTAATGCTAACACATTCTTGTTGAACCATCTCCTTAATTAATAAAATTATGACCAATTTCAAGCGTCCGCTCCAATTCTGAATATATGTGTCTCACCGTTCACCTGACAAATTCATTAACCCTTATCTTCGAGTGGCCTTTAATCCTTGATAAGCGAGGGCGCATTAGTACAAAAGAAAGTTTGATTACTTATGAGGACGGTTTATGAAAAGTATTTGTTAGACAACTATATTGTAGTCTGCAGGGAAGGTTTTGCAAAGAAGCTCTGTTCATGTAAATTGCGCTTGAAAATAAGAAAGGAACGTTTTTTCTTGTGGGAGATAACGAGTTCTTGCTTCAGATGTCTTACAAAGAAGAACAAGAGATTGGAAATAAGTTGAGCACCTTTCATGGAAATAACGAGTTCTTGCTTCGAATGTCTTACAAAGAAGAACCAGAGATTGGAAATAAGTTGAGCACCTTTCATGGAAATAACGAGTTCTTGCTTCGAATGTCTTACAAAGAAGAACCAGAGATTGCAAATCAGTTGAGCCCCTTTCATGGAAATAACGAGTTCTTGCTTCGAATGTCTTACAAAGACGAACCAGAGATTGCAAATCAGTTGAGCACCTTTCATGGAAATAACGAGTTCTTGCTTCGAATGTCTTACAAAGACGAACCAGAGATTGGAAATCAGTTGAGCACCTTTCATGGAAATAACAGGTTCTTGCTTCGAATGTCTTACAAAGACGAACCAGAGATTGGAAATCAGTTGAGCACCTTTCATGGAAATAACGAGTTCTTGCTTCGAATGTCTTACAAAGACGAACCAGAGATTGGAAATCAGTTGAGCACCTTTCATGGAAATAACGAGTTCTTGCTTCGAATGTCTTACAAAGACGAACCAGAGATTGGAAATCAGTTGAGCACCTTTCATGGAAATAACGAGTTCTTGCTTCGAATGTCTTACAAAGAAGAACCAGAGATTTCAAATCAGTTGAGCACCTTTCATGGAAATAACGAGTTCTTACTTCAGATGTCTTAAAAAGAAGAACCAGAGATTAGAAATAAGTTGAGCACCTTTCATGGAAATAACGAGTTCTTGCTTCAGATGTCTTACAAAGAAGAACCAGAGATTGGAAATAAGTTGAGCACCTTTCATGGAAATAACGAGTTCTTGCTTCAGATGTCTTACAAAGAAGAACCAGAGATTAGAAATAAGTTGAGCCCCTTTCATGGAAATAACGAGTTCTTGCTTCAGATGTCTTACAAAGAAGAACCAGAGATTGGAAATAAGTTGAGCACCTTTCATGGAAATAACGAGTTCTTGCTTCAGATGTCTTACAAGGAAGAACCAGAGATTGGAAATCAGTTGAGCCCCTTTCATGGAAATAACGAGTTCTTGCTTCAGATGTCTTACAAAGAAGAACCAGAGATTGCAAATCAGTTGAGCACCTTTCAGGGAAATAACGAGTTCTTGCTTCGAATGTCTTACAAAGAAGAACCAGAGATTGCAAATCAGTTGAGCACCTTTCATGGAAATAACGAGTTCTTGCTTCGAATGTCTTACAAAGAAGAACCAGAGATTGCAAATCAGTTGAGCACCTTTCATGGAAATAACGAGTTCTTGCTTCAGATGTCTTACAAAGAAGAACCAGAGATTGCAAATCAGTTGAGCCCCTTTCATGAAAATAACGAGTTCTTGCTTCGAATGTCTTACAAAGAAGAACCAGAGATTGCAAATCAGTTGAGCCCCTTTCATGAAAATAACGAGTTCTTGCTTCGAATGTCTTACAAAGAAGAACCAGAGATTGCAAATCAGTTGAGCACCTTTCATGGAAATAACGAGTTCTTGCTTCAGATGTCTTACAAAGAAGAACCAGAGATTGCAAATCAGTTGAGCACCTTTCATGGAAATAACGAGTTCTTGCTTCGAATGTCTTACAAAGAAGAACCAGAGATTGCAAATCAGTTGAGCACCTTTCATGGAAATAACGAGTTCTTGCTTCGAATGTCTTACAAAGAAGAACCAGAGATTGCAAATCAGTTGAGCACCTTTCATGGAAATAACGAGTTCTTGCTTCGAATGTCTTACAAAGAAGAACCAGAGATTGCAAATCAGTTGAGCACCTTTCATGGAAATAACGAGTTCTTGCTTCGAATGTCTTACAAAGAAGAACCAGAGATTGCAAATCAGTTGAGCCCCTTTCATGGAAATAACGAGTTCTTGCTTCGAATGTCTTACAAAGAAGAACCAGAGATTGCAAATCAGTTGAGCCCCTTTCATGAAAATAACGAGTTCTTGCTTCGAATGTCTTACAAAGAAGAACCAGAGATTGCAAATCAGTTGAGCACCTTTCATGGAAATAACGAGTTCTTGCTTCAGATGTCTTACAAAGAAGAACCAGAGATTGCAAATCAGTTGAGCACCTTTCAGGGAAATAACGAGTTCTTGCTTCGAATGTCTTACAAAGAAGAACCAGAGATTGCAAATCAGTTGAGCCCCTTTCATGGAAATAACGAGTTCTTGCTTCGAATGTCTTACAAAGAAGAACCAGAGATTGCAAATCAGTTGAGCACCTTTCATGGAAATAACGAGTTCTTGCTTCAGATGTCTTACAAAGAAGAACCAGAGATTGCAAATCAGTTGAGCCCCTTTCATGAAAATAACGAGTTCTTGCTTCGAATGTCTTACAAAGAAGAACCAGAGATTGCAAATCAGTTGAGCCCCTTTCATGAAAATAACGAGTTCTTGCTTCGAATGTCTTACAAAGAAGAACCAGAGATTGCAAATCAGTTGAGCACCTTTCATGGAAATAACGAGTTCTTGCTTCAGATGTCTTACAAAGAAGAACCAGAGATTGCAAATCAGTTGAGCACCTTTCATGGAAATAACGAGTTCTTGCTTCGAATGTCTTACAAAGAAGAACCAGAGATTGCAAATCAGTTGAGCACCTTTCATGGAAATAACGAGTTCTTGCTTCGAATGTCTTACAAAGAAGAACCAGAGATTGCAAATCAGTTGAGCACCTTTCATGGAAATAACGAGTTCTTGCTTCGAATGTCTTACAAAGAAGAACCAGAGATTGCAAATCAGTTGAGCACCTTTCATGGAAATAACGAGTTCTTGCTTCGAATGTCTTACAAAGAAGAACCAGAGATTGCAAATCAGTTGAGCCCCTTTCATGGAAATAACGAGTTCTTGCTTCGAATGTCTTACAAAGAAGAACCAGAGATTGCAAATCAGTTGAGCCCCTTTCATGAAAATAACGAGTTCTTGCTTCGAATGTCTTACAAAGAAGAACCAGAGATTGCAAATCAGTTGAGCACCTTTCATGGAAATAACGAGTTCTTGCTTCAGATGTCTTACAAAGAAGAACCAGAGATTGCAAATCAGTTGAGCACCTTTCAGGGAAATAACGAGTTCTTGCTTCGAATGTCTTACAAAGAAGAACCAGAGATTGCAAATCAGTTGAGCCCCTTTCATGGAAATAACGAGTTCTTGCTTCGAATGTCTTACAAAGAAGAACCAGAGATTGCAAATCAGTTGAGCACCTTTCATGGAAATAACGAGTTCTTGCTTCAGATGTCTTACAAAGAAGAACCAGAAATTGCAAATCAGTTGAGCACCTTTCATGGAAATAACGAGTTCTTGCTTCGAATGTCTTACAAAGAAGAACTAGAGATTGCTAATCAGTTGAGCACCTTTCATGGAAATAACGAGTTCTTGCTTCGAATGTCTTACAAAGAAGAACCAGAGATTGCAAATCAGTTGAGCCCCTTTCATGGAAATAACGAGTTCTTGCTTCGAATGTCTTACAAAGAAGAACCAGAGATTGCAAATCAGTTGAGCACCTTTCATAGAAAATAACGAGTTCTTGCTTCGAATGTCTTACAAAGAAGAACCAGAGATTGCAAATCAGTTGAGCACCTTTCATGGAAATAACGAGTTCTTGCTTCGAATGTCTTACAAAGAAGAACCAGAGATTGCAAATCAGTTGAGCCCCTTTCATGGAAATAACGAGTTCTTGCTTCGAATGTCTTACAAAGAAGAACCAGAGATTGCAAATCAGTTGAGCACCTTTCATAGAAAATAACGAGTTCTTGCTTCGAATGTCTTACAAAGAAGAACCAGAGATTGCAAATCAGTTGAGCACCTTTCATGGAAATAACGAGTTCTTGCTTCGAATGTCTTACAAAGAAGAACTAGAGATTGCTAATCAGTTGAGCACCTTTCATGGAAATAACGAGTTCTTGCTTCGAATGTCTTACAAAGAAGAACCAGAGATTGCAAATCAGTTGAGCCCCTTTCATGGAAATAACGAGTTCTTGCTTCGAATGTCTTACAAAGAAGAACCAGAGATTGCAAATCAGTTGAGCACCTTTCATAGAAAATAACGAGTTCTTGCTTCGAATGTCTTACAAAGAAGAACCAGAGATTGCAAATCAGTTGAGCACCTTTCATGGAAATAACGAGTTCTTGCTTCGAATGTCTTACAAAGAAGAACCAGAGATTGCAAATCAGTTGAGCCCCTTTCATGGAAATAACGAGTTCTTGCTTCGAATGTCTTACAAAGAAGAACCAGAGATTGCAAATCAGTTGAGCACCTTTCATAGAAAATAACGAGTTCTTGCTTCGAATGTCTTACAAAGAAGAACCAGAGATTGCAAATCAGTTGAGCACCTTTCATGGAAATAACGAGTTCTTGCTTCGAATGTCTTACAAAGAAGAACCAGAGATTGCAAATCAGTTGAGCACTTTTCATGGAAATAACGAGTTCTTGCTTCGAATGTCTTACAAAGAAGAACCAGAGATTGCAAATCAGTTGAGCACCTTTCATGGAAATAACGAGTTCTTGCTTCGAATGTCTTACAAAGAGAACCAGAGATTGCAAATCAGTTGAGCACCTTTAATGGAAATAACGAGTTCTTGCTTCGGATGTCTTACAAAGAGGAACCAGAGATTGCAAATCAGTTGAGCACCTTTCATGGAAATAACGAGTTCTTGCTTCGTATGTCTCACAAAGAAGAACCAGAGATTGGAAATAAGTTGAGCACCTTTCATGGAAATAACGAGTTCTTGCTTCAGATGTCTTACAAAGAAGAACCAGAGATTAGAAATAAGTTGAGCCCCTTTCATGGAAATAACGAGTTCTTGCTTCAGATGTCTTACAAAGAAGAACCAGAGATTGGAAATAAGTTGAGCACCTTTCATGGAAATAACGAGTTCTTGCTTCAGATGTCTTACAAGGAAGAACCAGAGATTGGAAATCAGTTGAGCCCCTTTCATGGAAATAACGAGTTCTTGCTTCAGATGTCTTACAAAGAAGAACCAGAGATTGCAAATCAGTTGAGCACCTTTCAGGGAAATAACGAGTTCTTGCTTCGAATGTCTTACAAAGAAGAACCAGAGATTGCAAATCAGTTGAGCACCTTTCATGGAAATAACGAGTTCTTGCTTCGAATGTCTTACAAAGAAGAACCAGAGATTGCAAATCAGTTGAGCACCTTTCATGGAAATAACGAGTTCTTGCTTCAGATGTCTTACAAAGAAGAACCAGAGATTGCAAATCAGTTGAGCCCCTTTCATGAAAATAACGAGTTCTTGCTTCGAATGTCTTACAAAGAAGAACCAGAGATTGCAAATCAGTTGAGCCCCTTTCATGAAAATAACGAGTTCTTGCTTCGAATGTCTTACAAAGAAGAACCAGAGATTGCAAATCAGTTGAGCACCTTTCATGGAAATAACGAGTTCTTGCTTCAGATGTCTTACAAAGAAGAACCAGAGATTGCAAATCAGTTGAGCACCTTTCATGGAAATAACGAGTTCTTGCTTCGAATGTCTTACAAAGAAGAACCAGAGATTGCAAATCAGTTGAGCACCTTTCATGGAAATAACGAGTTCTTGCTTCGAATGTCTTACAAAGAAGAACCAGAGATTGCAAATCAGTTGAGCACCTTTCATGGAAATAACGAGTTCTTGCTTCGAATGTCTTACAAAGAAGAACCAGAGATTGCAAATCAGTTGAGCACCTTTCATGGAAATAACGAGTTCTTGCTTCGAATGTCTTACAAAGAAGAACCAGAGATTGCAAATCAGTTGAGCCCCTTTCATGGAAATAACGAGTTCTTGCTTCGAATGTCTTACAAAGAAGAACCAGAGATTGCAAATCAGTTGAGCCCCTTTCATGAAAATAACGAGTTCTTGCTTCGAATGTCTTACAAAGAAGAACCAGAGATTGCAAATCAGTTGAGCACCTTTCATGGAAATAACGAGTTCTTGCTTCAGATGTCTTACAAAGAAGAACCAGAGATTGCAAATCAGTTGAGCACCTTTCAGGGAAATAACGAGTTCTTGCTTCGAATGTCTTACAAAGAAGAACCAGAGATTGCAAATCAGTTGAGCCCCTTTCATGGAAATAACGAGTTCTTGCTTCGAATGTCTTACAAAGAAGAACCAGAGATTGCAAATCAGTTGAGCACCTTTCATGGAAATAACGAGTTCTTGCTTCAGATGTCTTACAAAGAAGAACCAGAGATTGCAAATCAGTTGAGCCCCTTTCATGAAAATAACGAGTTCTTGCTTCGAATGTCTTACAAAGAAGAACCAGAGATTGCAAATCAGTTGAGCCCCTTTCATGAAAATAACGAGTTCTTGCTTCGAATGTCTTACAAAGAAGAACCAGAGATTGCAAATCAGTTGAGCACCTTTCATGGAAATAACGAGTTCTTGCTTCAGATGTCTTACAAAGAAGAACCAGAGATTGCAAATCAGTTGAGCACCTTTCATGGAAATAACGAGTTCTTGCTTCGAATGTCTTACAAAGAAGAACCAGAGATTGCAAATCAGTTGAGCACCTTTCATGGAAATAACGAGTTCTTGCTTCGAATGTCTTACAAAGAAGAACCAGAGATTGCAAATCAGTTGAGCACCTTTCATGGAAATAACGAGTTCTTGCTTCGAATGTCTTACAAAGAAGAACCAGAGATTGCAAATCAGTTGAGCACCTTTCATGGAAATAACGAGTTCTTGCTTCGAATGTCTTACAAAGAAGAACCAGAGATTGCAAATCAGTTGAGCCCCTTTCATGGAAATAACGAGTTCTTGCTTCGAATGTCTTACAAAGAAGAACCAGAGATTGCAAATCAGTTGAGCCCCTTTCATGAAAATAACGAGTTCTTGCTTCGAATGTCTTACAAAGAAGAACCAGAGATTGCAAATCAGTTGAGCACCTTTCATGGAAATAACGAGTTCTTGCTTCAGATGTCTTACAAAGAAGAACCAGAGATTGCAAATCAGTTGAGCACCTTTCAGGGAAATAACGAGTTCTTGCTTCGAATGTCTTACAAAGAAGAACCAGAGATTGCAAATCAGTTGAGCCCCTTTCATGGAAATAACGAGTTCTTGCTTCGAATGTCTTACAAAGAAGAACCAGAGATTGCAAATCAGTTGAGCACCTTTCATGGAAATAACGAGTTCTTGCTTCAGATGTCTTACAAAGAAGAACCAGAAATTGCAAATCAGTTGAGCACCTTTCATGGAAATAACGAGTTCTTGCTTCGAATGTCTTACAAAGAAGAACTAGAGATTGCTAATCAGTTGAGCACCTTTCATGGAAATAACGAGTTCTTGCTTCGAATGTCTTACAAAGAAGAACCAGAGATTGCAAATCAGTTGAGCCCCTTTCATGGAAATAACGAGTTCTTGCTTCGAATGTCTTACAAAGAAGAACCAGAGATTGCAAATCAGTTGAGCACCTTTCATAGAAAATAACGAGTTCTTGCTTCGAATGTCTTACAAAGAAGAACCAGAGATTGCAAATCAGTTGAGCACCTTTCATGGAAATAACGAGTTCTTGCTTCGAATGTCTTACAAAGAAGAACCAGAGATTGCAAATCAGTTGAGCCCCTTTCATGGAAATAACGAGTTCTTGCTTCGAATGTCTTACAAAGAAGAACCAGAGATTGCAAATCAGTTGAGCACCTTTCATAGAAAATAACGAGTTCTTGCTTCGAATGTCTTACAAAGAAGAACCAGAGATTGCAAATCAGTTGAGCACCTTTCATGGAAATAACGAGTTCTTGCTTCGAATGTCTTACAAAGAAGAACTAGAGATTGCTAATCAGTTGAGCACCTTTCATGGAAATAACGAGTTCTTGCTTCGAATGTCTTACAAAGAAGAACCAGAGATTGCAAATCAGTTGAGCCCCTTTCATGGAAATAACGAGTTCTTGCTTCGAATGTCTTACAAAGAAGAACCAGAGATTGCAAATCAGTTGAGCACCTTTCATAGAAAATAACGAGTTCTTGCTTCGAATGTCTTACAAAGAAGAACCAGAGATTGCAAATCAGTTGAGCACCTTTCATGGAAATAACGAGTTCTTGCTTCGAATGTCTTACAAAGAAGAACCAGAGATTGCAAATCAGTTGAGCCCCTTTCATGGAAATAACGAGTTCTTGCTTCGAATGTCTTACAAAGAAGAACCAGAGATTGCAAATCAGTTGAGCACCTTTCATAGAAAATAACGAGTTCTTGCTTCGAATGTCTTACAAAGAAGAACCAGAGATTGCAAATCAGTTGAGCACCTTTCATGGAAATAACGAGTTCTTGCTTCGAATGTCTTACAAAGAAGAACCAGAGATTGCAAATCAGTTGAGCACTTTTCATGGAAATAACGAGTTCTTGCTTCGAATGTCTTACAAAGAAGAACCAGAGATTGCAAATCAGTTGAGCACCTTTCATGGAAATAACGAGTTCTTGCTTCAAATGTCTTACAAAGAGAACCAGAGATTGCAAATCAGTTGAGCACCTTTAATGGAAATAACGAGTTCTTGCTTCGGATGTCTTACAAAGAGGAACCAGAGATTGCAAATCAGTTGAGCACCTTTCATGGAAATAACGAGTTCTTGCTTCGTATGTCTCACAAAGAAGAACCAGAGATTGCAAATCAGTTGAGCACCTTTCATGGAAATAACGAGTTCTTGCTTCGAATGTTTTACAAAGAAGAACCAGAGATTGCAAATCAGTTGAGCACCTTTCAGGGAAATAACGAGTTCTTGCTTCGAATGTCTCACAAAGAAGAACGAGAGATTGCAAATCAGTTGAGCCCCTTTCATGGAAATAACGAGTTCTTGCTTCGAATGTCTCACAAAGAAGAACTAGAGATTGCAAATCAGTTGAGCACCTTTCATGGAAATAACGAGTTCTTGCTTCGAATGTCTTACAAAGAAGAACCAGAGATTGGAAATCAGTTGAGCACCTTTCATGGAAATAACGAGTTCCTGCTTCGAATGTCTTACAAAGAAGAACCAGAGATTGCAAATCAGTTGAGCACCTTTCATGGAAATAACGAGTTCTTGCTTCGAATGTCTTACAAAGAAGAACCAGAGATTGCAAATCAGTTGAGCCCCTTTCATGGAAATAACGAGTTGTTGCTTCGAATGTCTTACAAAGAAGAACCAGAGATTGCAAATCAGTTGAGCACCTTTCATGGAAATAACGAGTTCTTGCTTCGAATGTCTTACAAAGAAGAAACAGAGATTGCAAATCAGTTGAGCACCTTTCATGGAAATAACGAGTTCTTGCTTCGAATGTCTTACAAAGAAGAACCAGAGATTGCAAATCAGTTGAGCACCTTCCATGGAAATAACGAGTTCTTGCTTCGAATGTCTCACAAAGAAGAACCAGAGATTGCAAATAAGTTGAGCACCTTTCACGGAAATAACGAGTTCTTGCTTCGAATGTCTCACAAAGAAGAACCAGAGATTGCAAATCAGTTGAGCACCTTTCATGGAAATAACGAGTTCTTGCTTCGAATGTCTTACAAAGAAGAACTAGAGATTGCAAATCAGTTGAGCACCTTTCATGGAAATAACGGGTTCTTGCTTCGAATGTCTCACAAAGAAGAACCAGAGATTGGAAATCAGTTGAGCACCTTTCATGGAAATAACGAGTTCTTGCTTCGAATGTCTTACAAAGAAGAACCAGAGATTGCAAATCAGTTGAGCCCCTTTCATCGAAATAACGAGTTCTTGCTTCGAATGTCTTACAAAGAAGAACCAGAGATTGCAAATCAGTTGAGCCCCTTTCATGGAAATAACGAGTTCTTGCTTCGAATGTCTTACAAAGAAGAACCAGAGATTGCAAATCAGTTGAGCACCTTTCATGGAAATAACGAGTTCTTGCTTCAGATGTCTTACAAAGAAGAACCAGAGATTGCAAATCAGTTGAGCCCCTTTCATGGAAATAACGAGTTCTTGCTTCGAATGTCTTACAAAGAAAAACTAGAGATTGGAAATAAGTTGAGCACCTTTCATGGAAATAACGAGTTCTTGCTTCGAATGTCTCACAAAGAAGAACCAGAGATTGCAAATCAGTTGAGCCCCTTTCATGGAAATAACGAGTTCTTGCTTTGAATGTCTCACAAAGAAGAATCAGAGATTGCAAATCAGTTGAGCCCCTTTCATGGAAATAACGAGTTCTTGCTTCGAATGTCTTACAAAGAAGAACCAGAGATTGCAAATCAGTTGAGCCCCTTTCATGGAAATAACGAGTTCTTGCTTCGAATGTCTTACAAAGAAGAACTAGAGATTGCAAATCAGTTGAGCACCTTTCATGGAAATAACGAGTTCTTGCTTCGAATGTCTCACAAAGAAGAACCAGAGATTGGAAATCAGTTGAGCACCTTTCATGGAAATAACGAGTTCTTGCTTCGAATGTGTTACAAAGAAGAACCAGAGATTGCAAATCAGTTGAGCACCTTTCATGGAAATAACGAGTTCTTGCTTCGAATGTCTTACAAAGAAGAACCAGAGATTGCAAATCAGTTGAGCCCCTTTCATGGAAATAACGAGTTCTTGCTTCGAATGTCTTACAAAGAAGAACCAGAGATTGCAAATCAGTTGAGCACCTTTCATCGAAATAACGAGTTCTTGCTTCGAATATCTTACAAAGAAGAAACAGAGATTGCAAATCAGTTGAGCACCTTTCATGGAAATAACGAGTTCTTGCTTCGAATGTCTTACAAAGAAGAACCAGAGATTGCAAATCAGTTGAGCACCTTTCATGGAAATAACGAGTTCTTGCTTCGAATGTCTTACAAAGAAGTACCAGAAATTGCAAATCAGTTGAGCACCTTTCATGGAAATAACGAGTTCTTGCTTCGAATATCTTACAAAGAAGAACCAGAGATTGCAAATCAGTTGAGCCCCTTTCATGGAAATAACGAGTTCTTGCTTCGAATGTCTTACAAAGAAGAACCAGAGATTGCAAATCAGTTGAGCCCCTTTCATGAAAATAACGAGTTCTTGCTTCGAATGTCTTACAAAGAAGAACCAGAGATTGCAAATCAGTTGAGCACCTTTCATGGAAATAACGAGTTCTTGCTTCAGATGTCTTACAAAGAAGAACCAGAGATTGCAAATCAGTTGAGCACCTTTCAGGGAAATAACGAGTTCTTGCTTCGAATGTCTTACAAAGAAGAACCAGAGATTGCAAATCAGTTGAGCCCCTTTCATGGAAATAACGAGTTCTTGCTTCGAATGTCTTACAAAGAAGAACCAGAGATTGCAAATCAGTTGAGCCCCTTTCATGGAAATAACCAGTTCTTGCTTCAGATGTCTTACAAAGAAGAACCAGAGATTGCAAATCAGTTGAGCCCCTTTCATGGAAATAACGAGTTCTTGCTTCGAATGTCTTACAAAGAAGAACCAGAGATTGCAAATCAGTTGAGCCCATTTCATGGAAATAACGAGTTCTTGCTTCGAATGTCTTACAAAGAAGAACCAGAGATTGCAAATCAGTTGAGCCCCTTTCATGGAAATAACGAGTTCTTGCTTCGAATGTCTTACAAAGAAGAACCAGAGATTGCAAATCAGTTGAGCACCTTCCATAGAAAAAAACGAGTTCTTGCTTCGAATGTCTTACAAAGAGGAACCAGAGATTGCAAATCAGTTGAGCACCTTTCATGGAAATAACGAGTTCTTGCTTCGTATGTCTCACAAAGAAGAACCAGAGATTGCAAATCAGTTGAGCACCTTTCATGGAAATAACGAGTTCTTGCTTCGAATGTCTCACAAAGAAGAACCAGAGATTGCAAATCAGTTGAGCCCGCTTCATGGAAATAACGAGTTCTTGCTTCGAATGTCTCACAAAGAAGAACCAGAGATTGCAAATCAGTTGAGCACCTTTCATGGAAATAACGAGTTCTTGCTTCGAATGTCTTACAAAGAAGAACCAGAGATTGCAAATCAGTTGAGCACCTTTCATGGAAATAACGAGTTCTTGCTTCGAATGTCTTACAAAGAAGAACCAGAGATTGCAAATCAGTTGAGCCCCTTTCATGGAAATAACGAGTTCTTGCTTCGAATGTCTTACAAAGAAGAACCAGAGATTGGAAATCAGTTGAACACCTTTCATGGAAATAACGAGTTTTTGCTTCGAATGTCTTACAAAGAAGAACCAGAGATTGCAAATCAGTTGAGCCCCTTTCATGGAAATAACGAGTTCTTGCTTCGAATGTCTTACAAAGAAGAACCAGAGATTGCAAATCAGTTGAGCCCCTTTCATGAAAATAACGAGTTCTTGCTTCGAATGTCTTACAAGGAAGAACCAGAGATTGCAAATCAGTTGAGCACCTTTCATGGAAATAACGAGTTCTTGCTTCAGATGTCTTACAAAGAAGAACCAGAGATTGCAAATCAGTTTAGCACCTTTCAGGGAAATAACGAGTTCTTGCTTCGAATGTCTTACAAAGAAGAACCAGAGATTGCAAATCAGTTGAGCCCCTTTCATGGAAATAACGAGTTCTTGCTTCGAATGTCTTACAAAGAAGAACCAGAGATTGCAAATCAGTTGAGCCCCTTTCAGGGAAATAACGAGTTCTTGCTTCGAATGTCTTACAAAGAAGAACCAGAGATTGCAAATCAGTTGAGCACCTTTCATAGAAAATAACGAGTTCTTGCTTCGAATGTCTTACAAAGAAGAACCAGAGATTGCAAATCAGTTGAGCACTTTTCATGGAAATAACGAGTTCTTGCTTCGAATGTCTTATAAAGAAGAACCAGAGATTGCAAATCAGTTGAGCCCCTTTCATGGAAATAACCAGTTCTTGCTTCAGATGTCTTACAAAGAAGAACCAGAGATTGCAAATCAGTTGAGCCCCTTTCATGGAAATAACGAGTTCTTGCTTCGAATGTCTTACAAAGAAGAACCAGAGATTGCAAATCAGTTGAGCCCATTTCATGGAAATAACGAGTTCTTGCTTCGAATGTCTTACAAAGAAGAACCAGAGATTGCAAATCAGTTGAGCCCCTTTCATGGAAATAACGAGTTCTTGCTTCGAATGTCTTACAAAGAAGAACCAGAGATTGCAAATCAGTTGAGCACCTTTCATAGAAAAAAACGAGTTCTTGCTTCGAATGTCTTACAAAGAGGAACCAGAGATTGCAAATCAGTTGAGCACCTTTCATGGAAATAACGAGTTCTTGCTTCGTATGTCTCACAAAGAAGAACCAGAGATTGCAAATCAGTTGAGCACCTTTCATGGAAATAACGAGTTCTTGCTTCGAATGTCTTACAAAGAAGAACCAGAGATTGCAAATCAGTTGAGCACCTTTCATGGAAATAACGAGTTCTTGCTTCGAATGTCTCACAAAGAAGAACCAGAGATTGCAAATCAGTTGAGCCCGCTTCATGGAAATAACGAGTTCTTGCTTCGAATGTCTCACAAAGAAGAACCAGAGATTGCAAATCAGTTGAGCACCTTTCATGGAAATAACGAGTTCTTGCTTCGAATGTCTTACAAAGAAGAACCAGAGATTGCAAATCAGTTGAGCACCTTTCATGGAAATAACGAGTTCTTGCTTCGAATGTCTTACAAAGAAGAACCAGAGATTGCAAATCAGTTGAGCCCCTTTCATGGAAATAACGAGTTCTTGCTTCGAATGTCTTACAAAGAAGAACCAGAGATTGGAAATCAGTTGAGCACCTTTCATAGAAATAACGAGTTCTTGCTTCGAATGTCTTACAAAGAAGAACCAGAGATTGCAAATCAGTTGAGCCCCTTTCATGGAAATAACGAGTTCTTGCTTCGAATGTCTTACAAAGAAGAACCAGAGATTGCAAATCAGTTGAGCCCCTTTCATGAAAATAACGAGTTCTTGCTTCGAATGTCTTACAAGGAAGAACCAGAGATTGCAAATCAGTTGAGCACCTTTCATGGAAATAACGAGTTCTTGCTTCAGATGTCTTACAAAGAAGAACCAGAGATTGCAAATCAGTTGAGCACCTTTCAGGGAAATAACGAGTTCTTGCTTCGAATGTCTTACAAAGAAGAACCAGAGATTGCAAATCAGTTGAGCCCCTTTCATCGAAATAACGAGTTCTTGCTTCGAATGTCTTACAAAGAAGAACCAGAGATTGCAAATCAGTTGAGACTTTTTCAGGGAAATAACGAGTTCTTGCTTCGAATGTCTTACAAAGAAGAACCAGAGATTGCAAATCAGTTGAGCACCTTTCATAGAAAATAACGAGTTCTTGCTTCGAATGTCTTACAAAGAAGAACCAGAGATTGCAAATCAGTTGAGCACTTTTCATGGAAATAACGAGTTCTTGCTTCGAATGTCTTACAAAGAAGAACCAGAGATTGCAAATCAGTTGAGTACCTTTCATGGAAATAACGAGTTCTTGCTTCGAATGTCTTACAAAGAAGAACTAGAGATTGCTAATCAGTTGAGCACCTTTCATGGAAATAACGAGTTCTTGCTTCGAATGTCTTACAAAGAGAACCAGAGATTGCAAATCAGTTGAGCACCTTTCATGGAAATAACGAGTTCTTGCTTCGGATGTCTTACAAAGAGCAACCAGAGATTGCAAATCAGTTGAGCACCTTTCATGGAAATAACGAGTTCTTGCTTCGTATGTCTCACAAAGAAGAACCAGAGATTGCAAATCAGTTGACCACCTTTCATGGAAATAACGAGTTCTTGCTTCGAATGTCTTACAAAGAAGAACCAGAGATTGCAAATCAGTTGAGCACCTTTCATGGAAATAACGAGTTCTTGCTTCGAATGTCTTACAAAGAAGAACCAGAGATTGCAAATCAGTTGAGCCCCTTTCATGGAAATAACGAGTTCTTGCTTCGAATGTCTTACAAAGAAGAACCAGAGATTGCAAATCAGTTGAGCACCTTTCATGGAAATAACGAGTTCTTGCTTCGAATGTGTTACAAAGAAGAAACAGAGATTGCAAATCAGTTGAGCACCTTTCATGGAAATAACGAGTTCTTGCTTCGAATGTCTTACAAAGAAGAACCAGAGATTGCAAATCAGTTGAGCACCTTTCATGGAAATAACGAGTTCTTGCTTCGAATGTCTCACAAAGAAGAACCAGAGATTGCAAATCAGTTGAGCCCCTTTCATGGAAATAACGAGTCCTTGCTTCGAATGTCTCACAAAGAAGAACCAGAGATTGCAAATCAGTTGAGCACCTTTCATGGAAATAACGAGTTCTTGCTTCGAATGTCTTACAAAGAAGAACCAGAGATTGCAAATCAGTTGAGCACCTTTCATGGGAATAACGAGTTATTGCTTCGAATGTCTTACAAAGTAGAACCAGAGATTGCAAATCAGTTGAGCACCTTTCATGGAAATAACGAGTTCTTGCTTCGAATGTCTTACAAAGAAGAACTAGAGATTGCAAATCAGTTGAGCACCTTTCATGGAAATAACGGGTTCTTGCTTCGAATGTCTCACAAAGAAGAAACAGAGATTGGAAATCAGTTGAGCACCTTTCATGGAAATAACGAGTTCTTGCTTCGAATGTCTTACAAAGAAGAACCAGAGATTGCAAATCAGTTGAGCACCTTTCATGGAAATAACGAGTTCTTGCTTCGAATGTCTTACAAAGAAGAACCAGAGATTGCAAATCAGTTGAGCCCTTTTCATGGAAATAACGAGTTCTTGCTTCGAATGTCTTACAAAGAAGAACCAGAGATTGCAAATCAGTTGAGCACCTTTCATGGAAATAACGAGTTCTTGCTTCGAATGTCTTACAAAGAAGAACCAGAGATTGCAAATCAGTTGAGCCCCTTTCATGGAAATAACGAGTTCTTGCTTCGAATGTCTTACAAAGAAGAACCAGAGATTGCAAATCAGTTGAGCACCTTTCATGGAAATAACGAGTTCTTGCTTCGAATGTCTTACAAAGAAGAACCAGAGATTGCAAATCAGTTGAGCACCTTTCATGGAAATAACGAGTTCTTGCTTCGAATGTCTTACAAAAAAGAACCAGAGATTGCAAATCAGTTGAGCACCTTTCATGGAAATAACGAGTTCTTGCTTCGAATGTCTCACAAAGAAGATCCAGAGATTGCAAATCAGTTGAGCCCCTTTCATGGAAATAACGAGTTCTTGCTTCGAATGTCTTACAAAGAAGAACTAGAGATTGCAAATCAGTTGAGCACCTTTCATGGAAATAACGAGTTCTTGCTTCGAATGTCTTACAAAGAAGAACTAGAGATTGCAAATCAGTTGACCACTTTTCATGGAAATAACGAGTTCTTGCTTCGAATGTCTCACAAAGAAGAACCAGAGATTGGAAATCAGTTGAGCACCTTTCATGGAAATAACGAGTTCTTGCTTCGAATGTCTTACAAAGAAGAACCAGAGATTGCAAATCAGTTGAGCACCTTTCATGGAAATAACGAGTTCTTGCTTCGAATGTCTCACAAAGAAGAACCAGAGATTGCAAATCAGTTGAGCCCCTTTCATGGAAATAACGAGTTCTTGCTTCGAATGTCTCACAAAGAAGAACCAGAGATTGCAAATCAGTTGAGCACCTTCCATGGAAATAACGAGTTCTTGCTTCGAATGTCTTACAAAGAAGAACCAGAGATTGCAAATCAGTTGAGCACCTTTCATGGAAATAACGAGTTCTTGCTTCGAATGTCTTACAAAGAAGAACCAGAGATTGCAAATCAGTTGAGCACCTTGCATGGAAATAACGAGTTCTTGCTTCGAATGTCTTACAAAGAAGAACCAGAGATTGCAAATCAGTTGAGCCCCTTTCATGGAAATAACGAGTTCTTGCTTCGAATGTCTTACAAAGAAGAACCAGAGATTGCAAATCAGTTGAGCCCCTTTCATGGAAATAACGAGTTCTTGCTTCGAATGTCTTACAAAGAAGAACCAGAGATTGCAAATCAGTTGAGCACCTTTCATGGAAATAACGAGTTCTTGCTTCGAATGTCTCACAAAGAAGAACCAGAGATTGCAAATCAGTTGAGCCCGCTTCATGGAAATAACGAGTTCTTGCTTCGAATGTCTCACAAAGAAGAACCAGAGATTGCAAATCAGTTGAGCACCTTTCATGGAAATAACGAGTTCTTGCTTCGAATGTCTTACAAAGAAGAACCAGAGATTGCAAATCAGTTGAGCACCTTTCATGGAAATAACGAGTTCTTGCTTCGAATGTCTTACAAAGAAGAACTAGAGATTGCAAATCAGTTGACCACTTTTCATGGAAATAACGAGTTCTTGCTTCGAATGTCTCACAAAGAAGAACCAGAGATTGGAAATCAGTTGAGCACCTTTCATGGAAATAACGAGTTCTTGCTTCGAATGTCTTACAAAGAAGAACCAGAGATTGCAAATCAGTTGAGCACCTTTCATGGAAATAACGAGTTCTTGCTTCGAATGTCTCACAAAGAAGAACCAGAGATTGCAAATCAGTTGAGCCCCTTTCATGGAAATAACGAGTTCTTGCTTCGAATGTCTCACAAAGAAGAACCAGAGATTGCAAATCAGTTGAGCACCTTCCATGGAAATAACGAGTTCTTGCTTCGAATGTCTTACAAAGAAGAACCAGAGATTGCAAATCAGTTGAGCACCTTTCATGGAAATAACGAGTTCTTGCTTCGAATGTCTTACAAAGAAGAACCAGAGATTGCAAATCAGTTGAGCACCTTGCATGGAAATAACGAGTTCTTGCTTCGAATGTCTTACAAAGAAGCACTAGAGATTGCAAATCAGTTGAGCACCTTTCATGGAAATAACGAGTTCTTGCTTCGAATGTCTTACAAAGAAAAACCAGAGATTGCAAATCAGTTGAGCACCTTTCATGGAAATAACGAGTTCTTGCTTCGAATGTCTTACAAAGAAGAACCAGAGATTGCAAATCAGTTGAGCCCCTTTCATGGAAATAACGAGTTCTTGCTTCGAATGTCTTACAAAGAAGAACCAGAGATTGCAAATCAGTTGAGCACCTTTCATGGAAATAACGAGTTCTTGCTTCGAATGTCTTACAAAGACGAAACAGAGATTGCAAATCAGTTGAGCACCTTTCATGGAAATAACGAGTTCTTGCTTCGAATGTCTTACAAAGAAGAACCAGAGATTGCAAATCAGTTGAGCACCTTTCATGGAAATAACGAGTTCTTGTTTCGAATGTCTCACAACAAAGAACCAGAGATTGCAAATCAGTTGAGCCCCTTTTCATGGAAATAACGAGTTCTTGCTTCGAATGTCTCACAAAGAAGAACCAGAGATTGCAAATCAGTTGAGCACCTTTCATGGAAATAACGAGTTCTTGCTTCGAATGTCTTACAAAGAAGAACCAGAGATTGCAAATCAGTTGAGCACCTTTCATGGGAATAACGAGTTCTTGCTTCGAATGTCTTACAAATAAGAACCAGAGATTGCAAATCAGTTGAGCACCTTTCATGGAAATAACGAGTTCTTGCTTCGAATGTCTTACAAAGAAGAACTAGAGATTGCAAATCAGTTTAGCACCTTTCATGGAAATAACGGGTTCTTGCTTCGAATATCTCACAAAGAAGAACCAGAGATTGCAAATCAGTTGAGCACCTTTCATGGAAATAACGAGTTCTTGCTTCGAATGTCTTACAAAGAAGAACCAGAGATTGCAAATCAGTTGAGCACCTTTCATGGAAATAACGAGTTCTTGCTTCGAATGTCTCACAAAGAAGACCCAGAGATTGCAAATCAGTTGAGCCCCTTTCATGGAAATAACGAGTTGTTGCTTCGAATGTCTTACAAAGAAGAACCAGAGATTGCAAATCAGTTGAGCACCTTTCATGGAAATAACGAGTTCTTGCTTCGAATTTCTTACAAAGAAGAACCAGAGATTGCAAATCAGTTGAGCCCCTTTCATGGAAATAACGAGTTCTTGCTTCGAATGTCTTACAAAGAAGAACCAGAGATAGCAAATCAGTTGAGCCCCTTTCATGGAAATAACGAGTTCTTGCTTCGAATATCTTACAAAGAAGAACCAGAGATTGCAAATCAGTTGAGCACCTTTCATGGAATAACGAGTTCTTGCTTCGAATGTCTTACAAAGAAGAACCAGAGATTGCAAATCAGTTGAGCACCTTTCATGGAAATAACGAGTTCTTGCTTCGAATGTCTTACAAAGAAGAACCAGAGATTGCAAATCAGTTGAGCCCCTTTCATGGAAATAACGAGTTCTTGCTTCGAATGTCTTACAAAGAAGAACTAGAGATTGCAAATCAGTTGAGCACCTTTCATGGAAATAACGAGTTCTTGCTTCGAATGTCTTACAAAGAAGAACTAGAGATTGCAAATCAGTTGAGCACCTTTCATGGAAATAACGAGTTCTTGCTTCAAATGTCTCACAAAGAAGAACCAGAGATTGGAAATCAGTTGAGCACCTTTCATGGAAATAACGAGTTCTTGCTTCGAATGTCTTACAAAGAAGAACCAGAGATTGCAAATCAGTTTAGCACCTTTCATGGAAATAACGAGTTCTTGCTTCGAATGTCTTACAAAGAAAAACCAGAGATTGCAAATCACTTGAGCCCCTTTCATGGAAATAACGAGTTCTTGCTTCGAATGTCTTACAAAGAAGAACCAGAGATTGCAAATCAGTTGAGCACCTTTCATGGAAATAACGAGTTCTTGCTTCGAATGTCTTACAAAGAAGAAACAGAGATTGCAAATCAGTTGAGCACCTTTCATGGAAATAACGAGTTCTTGCTTCGAATGTCTTACAAAGAAGAACCAGAGATTGCAAATCAGTTGAGCACCTTTCATGGAAATAACGAGTTCTTGCTTCGAATGTCTCACAAAGAAGAACCAGAGATTGCAAATCAGTTGAGCCCCTTTCATGGAAATAACGAGTTCTTGCTTCGAATGTCTCACAAAGAAGAAGTAGAGATTGCAAATCAGTTGAGCACCTTTCATGGAAATAACGAGTTCCTGCTTCGAATGTCTTACAAAGAAGAACCAGAGATTGCAAATCAGTTGAGCACCTTTCAAGGACATAACGAGTTCTTGCTTCGAATGTTTTACAAAGAAGAAGCAGAGATTGCAAATCAGTTGAGAACTTTTCATGGAAATAACGAGTTCTTGCTTCGAATGTCTTACAAAGAAGAACTAAAGATTGCAAATCAGTTGAGCACCTTTCATGGAAATAACGAGTTCTTGCTTCGAATGTCTCACAAAGAAGAACCAGAGATTGGAAATCAGTTGTGCACCTTTACTGAAATAACGAGTTCTTGCTTCGAATGTCTTACAAAGAAGAACCAGAGATTGCAAATCAGTTGAGCACCTTTCATGGAAATAACGAGTACTTGCTTCGAATGTCTTACAAAGAAGAACCAGAGATTGTAAATCAGTTGAGCCCCTTTCATGGAAATAACGAGTTCTTGCTTCGAATGTCTTACAAAGAAGAACCAGAGATTGCAAATCTGTTGAGCACCTTTCATGGAAATAACGAGTTCTTGCTTCGAATGTCTTACAAAGAAGAAACAGAGATTGCAAATCAGTTGAGCACCTTTCATGGAAATAACGAGTTCTTGCTTCGAATGTCTTACAAAGAAGAACCAGAGATTGCAAATCAGTTGAGCACCTTTCATGGAAATAACGAGTTCTTGCTTCGAATGTCTTACAAAGAGAACCAGAGATTGCAAATCAGTTTAGCACCTTTCATGGAAATAACGAGTTCTTGCTTCGGATGTCTTACAAAGAGGAACCAGAGATTGCAAATCAGTTGAGCACCTTTCATGGAAATAACGAGTTCTTGCTTCGTATGTCTCACAAAGAAGAACCAGAGATTGCAAATCAGTTGAGCACTTTTCATGGAAATAACGAGTTCTTGCTTCGAATGTCTTACAAAGAAGAACCAGAGATTGCAAATCAGTTGAGCACCTTTCATGGAAATAACGAGTTCTTGCTTCGAATGTCTCACAAAGAAGAACCAGAGATTGCAAATCAGTTGAGCCTATTTCATGGAAATAACGAGTTCTTGCTTCGAATGTCTCACAAAGAAGAACCAGAGATTGCAAATCAGTTGAGCACCTTTCATGGAAATAACGAGTTCTTGCTTCGAATGTCTTACAAAGAAGAACCAGAGATTGCAAATCAGTTGAGCCCCTTTCATGGGAATAACGAGTTCTTGCTTCGAATGTCTTACAAAGAAGAACCAGAGATTGCAAATCAGTTGAGCACCTTTCATGGAAATAACGAGTTCTTGCTTCGAATGTCTTACAAAGAAGAACTAGAGATTGCAAATCAGTTGAGCACCTTTCATCGAAATAACGAGTTCTTGCTTCGGATGTCTTACAAAGAAGAACCAGAGATTGCAAATCAGTTGAGCACCTTTCATGGAAATAACGAGTTCTTGCTTCGAATGTCTCACAAAGAAGAACCAGAGATTGGAAATCAGTTGAGCAACTTTCATGGAAATAACGAGTTCTTGCTTCGAATGTCTTACAAAGAAGAACCAGAGATTGCAAATCAGTTGAGCACCTTTCATGGAAATAACGAGTTCTTGCTTCGAATGTCTTACAACGAAGAACCAGAGATTGCAAATCAGTTGAGCACCTTTCATGGAAATAACGAGTTCTTGCTTCGAATGTCTTACAAAGAAGAACCAGAGATTGCAAATCAGTTGAGCACCTTTCATGGAAATAACGAGTTCTTGCTTCGAATGTCTTACAAAGAAGAACCAGAGATTGCAAATCAGTTGAGCCCCTTTCATGGAAATAACGAGTTCTTGCTTCGAATGTCTTACAAAGAATAACCAGAGATTGCAAATCAGTTGAGCACCTTTCATGGAAATAACGAGTTCTTGCTTCAGATGTCTTACAAAGAAGAACCAGAGATTGCAAATCAGTTGAGCACCTTTCATGGAAATAACGAGTTCTTGCTTCGAATGTCTTACAAAGAAGAACCAGAGATTGCAAATCAGTTGAGCACCTTTCATGGAAATAACGAGTTCTTGCTTCGAATGTCTTACAAAGAAGAACCAGAGATTGCAAATCAGTTGAGCCCCTTTCATGGAAATAACGAGTTCTTGCTTCGAATGTCTTACAAAGAAGAACCAGAGATTGCAAATCAGTTGAGCCCCTTTCATGGAAATAACGAGTTCTTGCTTCGAATGTCTTACAAAGAAGAACCAGAGATTGCAAATCAGTTGAGCACCTTTCATGGAAATAACGAGTTCTTGCTTCGAATGTCTTACAAAGAGAACCAGAGATTGCAAATCAGTTGAGCACCTTTCATGGAAATAACGAGTTCTTGCTTCGTATGTCTCACAAAGAAGAACCAGAGATTGCAAATCAGTTGAGCACCTTTCATGGAAATAACGAGTTCTTGCTTCGAATGTCTTACAAAGAAGAACCAGAGATTGCAAATCAGTTGAGCACCTTTCATCGAAATAACGAGTTCTTGCTTCGGATGTCTTACAAAGAAGAACCAGAGATTGCAAATCAGTTGAGCACCTTTCATGGAAATAACGAGTTCTTGCTTCGAATGTCTCACAAAGAAGAACCAGAGATTGGAAATCAGTTGAGCAACTTTCATGGAAATAACGAGTTCTTGCTTCGAATGTCTTACAAAGAAGAACCAGAGATTGCAAATCAGTTGAGCACCTTTCATGGAAATAACGAGTTCTTGCTTCGAATGTCTTACAACGAAGAACCAGAGATTGCAAATCAGTTGAGCACCTTTCATGGAAATAACGAGTTCTTGCTTCGAATGTCTTACAAAGAAGAACCAGAGATTGCAAATCAGTTGAGCACCTTTCATGGAAATAACGAGTTCTTGCTTCGAATGTCTTACAAAGAAGAACCAGAGATTGCAAATCAGTTGAGCCCCTTTCATGGAAATAACGAGTTCTTGCTTCGAATGTCTTACAAAGAATAACCAGAGATTGCAAATCAGTTGAGCACCTTTCATGGAAATAACGAGTTCTTGCTTCAGATGTCTTACAAAGAAGAACCAGAGATTGCAAATCAGTTGAGCACCTTTCATGGAAATAACGAGTTCTTGCTTCGAATGTCTTACAAAGAAGAACCAGAGATTGCAAATCAGTTGAGCACCTTTCATGGAAATAACGAGTTCTTGCTTCGAATGTCTTACAAAGAAGAACCAGAGATTGCAAATCAGTTGAGCACCTTTCATGGAAATAACGAGTTCTTGCTTCGAATGTCTTACAAAGAAGAACCAGAGATTGCAAATCAGTTGAGCCCCTTTCATGGAAATAACGAGTTCTTGCTTCGAATGTCTTACAAAGAAGAACCAGAGATTGCAAATCAGTTGAGCACCTTTCATGGAAATAACGAGTTCTTGCTTCGAATGTCTTACAAAGAGAACCAGAGATTGCAAATCAGTTGAGCACCTTTCATGGAAATAACGAGTTCTTGCTTCGTATGTCTCACAAAGAAGAACCAGAGATTGCAAATCAGTTGAGCACCTTTCATGGAAATAACGAGTTCTTGCTTCGAATGTCTTACAAAGAAGAACCAGAGATTGCAAATCAGTTCAGCCCCTTTCATGGAAATAACGAGTTCTTGCTTCGAATGTCTCACAAAGAAGAACCAGAGATTACAAATCAGTTGAGCACTTCTCATGGAAATAACGAGTTCTTGCTTCGAATGTCTTACAAAGAAGAACCAGAGATTGCAAATCAGTTGAGCACCTTTCATGGGAATAACGAGTTCTTGCTTCGAATGTCTTACAAAGAAGAACCAGAGATTGCAAATCAGTTGAGCACCTTTCATGGAAATAACGAGTTCTTGCTTCGAATGTCTTACAAAGAAGAACTAGAGATTGCAAATCAGTTGAGCACCTTTCATCGAAATAACGAGTTCTTGCTTCGAATGTCTTACAAAGAAGAACTAGAGATTGCAAATCAGTTGAGCACCTTTCATCGAAATAACGAGTTCTTGCTTCGGATGTCTTACAAAGAAGAACCAGAGATTGCAAATCAGTTGAGCACGTTTCATGGAAATAACGAGTTCTTGCTTCGAATGTCTCACAAAGAAGAACCAGAGATTGGAAATCAGTTGAGCACCTTTCATGGAAATAACGAGTTCTTGCTTCGAATGTCTTACAAAGAAGAACCAGAGATTGCAAATCAGTTGAGCACGTTTCATGGAAATAACGAGTTCTTGCTTCGAATGTCTTACAAAGAAGAACCAGAGATTGCAAATCAGTTGAGCCCCTTTCATGGAAATAACGAGTTCTTGCTTCGAATGTCTTACAAAGAAGCACCAGAGATTGCAAATCAGTTGAGCACCTTTCATGGAAATAACGAGTTCTTGCTTCGAATGTCTTACAAAGAAGAACCAGAGATTGCAAATCAGTTGAGCCTATTTCATGGAAATAACGAGTTCTTGCTTCGAATGTCTTACAAAGAATAACCAGAGATTGCAAATCAGTTGAGCACCTTTCATGGAAATAACGAGTTCTTGCTTCGAATGTCTTACAAAGAAGAACCAGAGATTGCAAATCAGTTGAGCCCCTTTCATGGAAATAACGAGTTCTTGCTTCGAATATCTTACAAAGAAGAACCAGAGATTGCAAATCAGTTGAGCCCCTTTCATGGAAATAACGAGTTCTTGCTTCGAATGTCTTACAAAGAAGAACCAGAGATTGCAAATCAGTTGAGCACCTTTCATGGAAATAACGAGTTCTTGCTTCGAATGTCTCACAAAGAACAACCAGAGATTGGAAATAAGTTGAGCACCTTTCATGGAAATAACGAGTTCTTGCTGCGAATGTCTTACAAAGAAGAACCAGAATTTGGAAATCAGTTGAGCACCTTTCATGGAAATAACGAGTTCTTGCTTCGAATGTCTTACAAAGAAGAACCAGAGATTGGAAATCAGTTGAGCACCTTTCATGGAAATAACGAGTTCTTGCTTTGGATGTCTCACAAAGAAGAACCAGAGATTGCAAATCAGTTGAGCACCTTTCATGGAAATAACGAGTTCTTGCTTCGAATGTCTCACAAAGAAGAACCAGAGATTGCAAATCAGTTGAGCACCTTTCATGGAAATAACGAGTTCTTGCTTCGAATGTCTTACAAAGAAGAACCAGAGATTGCAAATCAGTTGAGCACCTTTCATGGAAATAACGAGTTCTTGCTTCGAATGTCTTACAAAGAAGAACCAGAGATTGCAAATCAGTTGAGCACCTTTCATGGAAATAACACGTTCTTGCTTCGAATGTCTTACAAAGAAGAACCAGAGATTGCAAATCAGTTGAGCACCTTTCATGGAAATAACGAGTTCTTGCTTCGAATGTCTTACAAAGAAGAACCAGAGATTGCAAATCAGTTGAGCACCTTTCATGGAAATAACGAGTTCTTGCTTCGAATGTCTTACAAAGAAGAACCAGAGATTGGAAATCAGTTGAGCCCCTTTCATGGAAATAACGAGTTCTTGCTTCGAATGTCTTACAAAGAAGAACCAGAGATTGCAAATCAGTTGAGCACCTTTCATGGAAATAACGAGTTCTTGCTTCGAATGTCTTACAAAGAGAACCAGAGATTGCAAATCAGTTGAGCACCTTTCATGGAAATAACGAGTTCTTGCTTCGGATGTCTTACAAAGAAGAACCAGAGATTGGAATTCAGTTGAGCACCTTTCATGGAAATAACGAGTTCTTGCTTCGGATGTCTTACAAAGAGGAACCAGAGATTGCAAATCAGTTGAGCACCTTTCATGGAAATAACGAGTTCTTGCTTCGTATGTCTCACAAAGAAGAACCAGAGATTGCAAATCAGTTGAGAACCTTTCATGGAAATAACGAGTTCTTGCTTCGAATGTCTTACAAAGAAGAACCAGAGATTGCAAATCAGTTGAGCACCTTTCATGGAAATAACGAGTTCTTGCTTCGAATGTCTTACAAAGAAGAACCAGAGATTGCAAATCAGTTGAGCACCTTTCATGGGAATAACGAGTTCTTGCTTCGAATGTCTTACAAAGAAGAACCAGAGATTGCAAATCAGTTGAGCACCTTTCATGGAAATAACGAGTTCTTGCTTCGAATGTCTTACAAAGAAGAACTAGAGATTGCAAATCAGTTGAGCACCTTTCATGGAAATAACGAGTTCTTGCTTCGGATGTCTTACAAAGAAGAACCAGAGATTGCAAATCAGTTGAGCACCTTTCATGGAAATAACGAGTTCTTGCTTCGAATGTCTCACAAAGAAGAACCAGAGATTGGAAATCAGTTGAGCACCTTTCATGGAAATAACGAGTTCTTGCTTCGAATGTCATGTAAAGAAGAACCAGAGATTGCAAATCAGTTGAGCACCTTTCATGGAAATAACGAGTTCTTGCTTCGAATGTCTTACAAAGAAGAACCAGAGATTGCAAATCAGTTGAGCCCCTTTCATGGAAATAACGAGTTCTTGCTTCGAATGTCTTACAAAGAAGAACCAGAGATTGCAAATCAGTTGAGCCCCTTTTAATGGAAATAACGAGTTCTTGCTTCGAATGTCTTACAAAGAAGCACCAGAGATTGCAAATCAGTTGAGCACCTTTCATGGAAATAACGTGTTCTTGCTTCGAATGTCTTACAAAGAAGAACCAGAGATTGCAAATCAGTTGAGCCCCTTTCATGGAAATAACGAGTTCTTGCTTCGAATATCTTACAAAGAAGAACCAGAGATTGCAAATCAGTTGAGCCCCTTTCATGGAAATAAGGAGTTCTTGCTTCGAATGTCTTACAAAGAAGAACCAGAGATTGCAAATCAGTTGAGCACCTTTCATGGAAATAACGAGTTCTTGCTTCGAATGTCTCACAAAGAAGAACCAGAGATTGGAAATCAGTTGAGCACCTTTCATGGAAATAACGAGTTCTTGCTTCGAATGTCTTACAAAGAAGAACCAGAGATTGCAAATCAGTTGAGCACCTTTCATGGAAATAACGAGTTCTTGCTTCGAATGTCTTACAAAGAAGAACCAGAGATTGCAAATCAGTTGAGCCTGTTTTAATGGAAATAACGAGTTCTTGCTTCGAATGTCTTACAAAGAAGCACCAGAGATTGCAAATCAGTTGAGCACCTTTCATGGAAATAACGAGTTCTGGCTTCGAATGTCTTACAAAGAAGAACCAGAGATTGCAAATCAGTTGAGCCCCTTTCATGGAAATAACGAGTTCTTGCTTCGAATGTCTCACAAAGAACAACCAGAGATTGGAAATAAGTTGAGCCCCTTTCATGGAAATAACGAGTTCTTGCTTCGAATGTCTTACAAAGAAGAACCAGAGATTGCAAATCAGTTGAGCACCTTTCATGGAAATAACGAGTTCTTGCTTCGAATGTCTCACAAAGAACAACTAGAGATTGGAAATAAGTTGAGCACCTTTCATGGAAATAACGAGTTCTTGCTGCGAATGTCTTACAAAGAAGAACCAGAGATTGGAAATCAGTTGAGCACCTTTCATGGAAATAACGAGTTCTTGCTTCGAATGTCTTACAAAGAAGAACCATGGATTGCAAATCAGTTGAGCCCCTTTCATGGAAATAACGAGTTCTTGCTTCGAATGTCTTACAAAGAAGAACCAGAGATTGCAAATCATTTGAGCACCTTTCATGGAAATAACGAGTTCTTGCTTCGAATGTCTTACAAAGAAGAACCAGAGATTGGAAATCAGTTGAGCACCTTTCATGGAAATAACGAGTTCTTGCTTCGAATGTCTTACAAAGAAGAACCAGAGATTGCAAATCAGTTGAGCACCTTTCATGGAAATAACGAGTTCTTGCTTCGAATGTCTTACAAAGCGAACCAGAGATTGCAAATCAATTGAGCACCTTTCATGGAAATAACGAGTTCTTGCTTCGGATGTCTTACAAAGAAGAACCAGAGATTGGAAATCAGTTGAGCACCTTTCATGGAAATAACGAGTTCTTGCTTCGGATGTCTTACAAAGAGGAACCAGAGATTGCAAATCAGTTGAGCACCTTTCATGGAAATAACGAGTTCTTGCTTCGTATGTCTCACAAAGAAGAACCAGAGATTGCAAATCAGTTGAGAACCTTTCATGGAAATAACGAGTTCTTGCTTCGAATGTCTTACAAAGAAGAACCAGAGATTGCAAATCAGTTGAGCACCTTTCATGGAAATAACGAGTTCTTGCTTCGAATGTCTTACAAAGAAGAACCAGAGATTGCAAATCAGTTGAGCACCTTTCATGGGAATAACGAGTTCTTGCTTCGAATGTCTTACAAAGAAGAACCAGAGATTGCAAATCAGTTGAGCACCTTTCATGGAAATAACGAGTTCTTGCTTCGAATGTCTTACAAAGAAGAACTAGAGATTGCAAATCAGTTGAGCACCTTTCATGGAAATAACGAGTTCTTGCTTCGGATGTCTTACAAAGAAGAACCAGAGATTGCAAATCAGTTGAGCACCTTTCATGGAAATAACGAGTTCTTGCTTCGAATGTCTCACAAAGAAGAACCAGAGATTGGAAATCAGTTGAGCACCATTTCATGGAAATAACGAGTTCTTGCTTCGAATGTCTTACAAAAGAAGAACCAGAGATTGCAAATCAGTTGAGCACCTTTCATGGAAATAACGAGTTCTTGCTTCGAATGTCTTACAAAGAAGAACCAGAGATTGCAAATCAGTTGAGCCCCTTTCATGGAAATAACGAGTTCTTGCTTCGAATGTCTAACAAAGAAGAACCAAAGATTGCAAATCAGTTGAGCACCTTTCATAGAAAATAACGAGTTCTTGCTTCGAATGTCTTACAAAGAAGAACCAGAGATTGCAAATCAGTTGAGCCCCTTTCATGGAAATAACGAGTTCTTGCTTCGAATGTCTTACAAAGAATAACCAGAGATTGCAAATCAGTTGAGCACCTTTCATGGAAATAACGAGTTCTTGCTTCGAATGTCTCACAAAGAACAACCAGAGATAGGAAATCAGTTGAGCACCTTTCATGGAAATAACGAGTTCTTGCTTCGAATGTCTTACAAAGAAGAACCAGAGATTGGAAATCAGTTGAGCACCTTTCATGGAAATAACGAGTTCTTGCTTCGAATGTCTTACAAAGAAGAACCAGAGATTGCAAATCAGTTGAGCACCTTTCATGGAAACACGGAGTTCTTGCTTCGAATGTCTCACAAAGAAGAACCAGAGATTGCAAATCAGTTGAGCACCTTTCATGGAAATAACGAGTTCTTGCTTCGAATGTCTTACAAAGAAGAACCAGAGATTGCAAATCAGTGTAGCACCTTTCATGGAAATAACGAGTTCTTGCTTCGAATGTCTTACAAAGAAGAACCAGAGGTTTCAAATCAGTTGAGCACCTTTCATGGAAATAACGAGTTCTTGCTTCGAATGTCTTACAAAGAAGAACCAGAGATTGCAAATCAGTTGAGCACCTTTCATGGAAATAACGAGTTCTTGCTTCGAATGTCTTACAAAGAAGAACCAGAGATTGCAAATCAGTTGAGCACCTTTCATGGAAATAACGAGTTCTTGCTTCGAATGTCTTACAAAGAAGAACCAGAGATTGGAAATCAGTTGAGCTCCTTTCATGGAATAACGAGTTCTTGCTTCGAATGTCGTACAAAGAAGAACCAGAGATTGCAAATCAGTTGAGCACCTTTCATGGAAATAACGAGTTCTTGCTTCGAATGTCTTACAAAGAAGAACCAGAGATTGCAAATCAGTTGAGCACCTTTCATGGAAATAACGAGTTCTTGCTTCGGATGTCTTACAAAGAGAACCAGAGATTGCAAATCAGTTGAGCACCTTTCATGGAAATAACGAGTTCTTGCTTCGAATGTCTCACAAAGAAGAACCAGAGATTTCAAATCAGTTGAGCACCTTTCATGGAAATAACGAGTTCTTGCTTCGAATGTCTTAAAAAGAAGAACCAGAGATTGCAAATCAGTTGAGCACCTTTCATGGAAATAACGAGTTCTTGCTTCGAATGTCTTACAAAGAAGAACCAGAGATTGCAAATCAGTTCAGCCCCTTTCATGGAAATAACGAGTTCTTGCTTCGAATGTCTTACAAAGAAGAACCAGAGATTGCAAATCAGTTGAGCACCTTTCATGGAAATAACGAGTTCTTGCTTCGAATGTCTCACAAAGAAGAACCAGAGATTGGAAATCAGTTGAGCACCTTTCATGGAAATAACGAGTTCTTGCTTCGAATGTCTTACAAAGAAGAACCAGAGATTGCAAATCAGTTGAGCACCTTTCATAGGAATAACGAGTTCTTGCTTCGAATGTCTTACAAAGAATAACCAGAGATTGCAAATCAGTTGAGCACCTTTCATGGAAATAACGAGTTCTTGCTTCGAATGTCTTACAAAGAAGAACCAGAGATTGCAAATCAGTTGAGCCCCTTTCATGGAAATTACGAGTTCTTGCTTCGAATGTCTTACAAAGAAGAACCAGAGATTGCAAATCAGTTGAGCACCTTTCATGGAAATAACGAGTTCTTGCTTCGAATGTCTTACAAAGAAAAACTAGAGATTGCAAATCAGTTGAGCACCTTTCATGCTAATAACGAGTTCTTGCTTCGAATGTCTCACAAAGAAGAACCAGAGATTGGAAATAAGTTGAGCACCTTTCATGGAAATAACGAGTTCTTGCTTCGAATGTCTTACAAAGAAGAACCAGAGATTGCAAATCAGTTGAGCACCTTTCATGGAAATAACGAGTTCTTGCTTCGGATGTCTCACAAAGAAGAACCAGAGATTGCAAATCAGTTGAGCACCTTTCATGGAAATAACGAGTTCTTGCTTCGAATGTCTTACAAAGAAGAACCAGAGATTGCAAATCAGTTGAGCACCTTTCATGGAAATAACGAGTTCTTGCTTCGAATGTCTTACAAAGAAGAACCAGAGATTGCAAATCAGTTGAGCACGTTTCATGGAAATAACGAGTTCTTGCTTCGAATGTCTTACAAAGAAGAACCAGAGATTGCAAATCAGTTGAGCACCTTTCATGGAAATAACGAGTTCTTGCTTCGAATGTCTTACAAAGAAGAACCAGAGATTGGAAATCAGTTAAGCCCCTTTCATGGAAATAACGAGTTCTTGCTTCGAATGTCTCACAAAGAAGAACCAGAGATTGCAAATCAGTTGAGCACCTTTCATGGAAATAACGAGTTCTTGCTTCGAATGTCTTACAAAGAAGAACCAGAGATTGCAAATCAGTTCAGCCCATTTCATGTAAATAACGAGTTCTTGCTTCGAATGTCTTACAAAGAAGAACCAGAGATTGCAAATCAGTTGAGCCCCTTTCATGGAAATAACGAGTTCTTGCTTCGAATGTCTTACAAAGAAGAACCAGAGATTGCAAATCAGTTGAGCACCTTTCATGGAAATAACGAGTTCTTGCTTCGAATGTCTTACAAAGAAGAACCAGAGATTGCAAATCAGTTGAGCACCTTTCATAGAAATAACGAGTTCTTGCTTCGAATGTCTTACAAAGAAGAACCAGAGATTGCAAATCAGTTGAGCACCTTTCATGGAAATAACGAGTTCTTGCTTCGAATGTCTTACAAAGAAGAACCAGAGATTGGAAATCAGTTGAGCACCTTTCATGGAAATAACGAGTTCTTGCTTCGAATGTCTTACAAAGAAGAACCAGAGATGGCAAATCAGTTGAGCCCCTTTCATGGAAATAACGAGTTCTTGCTTCGAATGTCTTACAAAGAAGAACCAGAGATTGCAAATCAGTTGAGCCCCTTTCATGGAAATAACGAGTTCTTGCTTCGAATGTCTTACAAAGAAGAACCAGAGATTGCAAATCAGTTGAGCACCTTTCATGGAAATAACGAGTTCTTGCTTCGAATGTCTCACAAAGAAGAACCAGAGATTGGAAATAAGTTGAGCACCTTTCATGGAAATTACGAGTTCTTGCTTCGAATGTCTTACAAAGAAGAACCAGAGATTGCAAATCAGTTGAGCACCTTTCATGGTAATAACGAGTTCTTGCTTCGAATGTCTTACAAAGAAGAACCAGAGATTGCAAATCAGTTGAGCACCTTTCATAGGAATAACGAGTTCTTGCTTCGAATGTCTTACAAAGAAGAACCAGAGATTGCAAATCAGTTGAGCACCTTTCATGGAAATAACGAGTTCTTGCTTCGAATGTCTTACAAAGAAGAACCAGAGATTGCAAATCAGTTGAGCCCCTTTCATGGAAATAACGAGTTCTTGCTTCGAATGTCTTACAAAGAAGAACCAGAGATTGCAAATCAGTTGAGCACCTTTCATGGAAATAACGAGTTCTTGCTTCGAATGTCTTACAAAGAAGAACTATAGATTGCAAATCAGTTGAGCACCTTTCATGTTAATAACGAGTTCTTGCTTCGAATGTCTCACAAAGAAGAACCAGAGATTGGAAATAAGTTGAGCACCTTTCATTGAAATAACGAGTTCTTGCTTCGAATGTCTTACAAAGAAGAACCAGAGATTGCAAATCAGTTGAGAACCTTTCATGGAAATAACGAGTTCTTGCTTCGGATGTCTCACAAAGAAGAACCAGAGATTGCAAATCAGTTGAGCACCTTTCATGGAAATAACGAGTTCTTGCTTCGAATGTCTTACAAAGAAGAACCAGAGATTGCAAATCAGTTGAGCACCTTTCATGGAAATAACGAGTTCTTGCTTCGAATGTCTTACAAAGAAGAACCAGAGATTGCAAATCAGTTGAGCACCTTTCATGGAAATAACGAGGTCTTGCTTCGAATGTCTTACAAAGAAGAACCAGAGATTGCAAATCAGTTGAGCACCTTTCATGGAAATAACGAGTTCTTGCTTCGAATGTCTTACAAAGAAGAACCAGAGATTGCAAATCAGTTAAGCCCCTTTCATGGAAATAATGAGTTCTTGCTTCGAATGTCTTACAAAGAAGAACCAGAGATTGCAAATCAGTTGAGCACCTTTCATGGAAATAACGAGTTCTTGCTTCGAAGTTCTTACAAAGAAGAACCAGAGATTGCAAATCAGTTCAGCCCCTTTCATGGAAATAACGAGTTCTTGCTTCGAATGTCTTACAAAGAAGAACCAGAGATTGCAAATCAGTTGAGCACCTTTCATGGAAATAACGAGTTCTTGCTTCGAATGTCTTACAAAGAAGAACCAGAGATTGGAAATCAGTTGAGCACCTTTCATGGAAATAACGAGTTCTTGCTTCGAATGTCTTACAAAGAAGAACCAGAGATTGCAAATCAGTTGAGCACCTTTCATGGAAATAACGAGTTCTTGCTTCGAATGTCTCACAAAGAAGAACCAGAGATTGCAAATCAGTTGAGCACCTTTCATGGAAATAACGAGTTCTTGCTTCGAATGTCTTACAAAGAAGAACCAGAGATTGCAAATCAGTTCAGCCCATTTCATGTAAATAACGAGTTCTTGCTTCGAATGTCTTACAAAGAAGAACCAGAGATTGCAAATCAGTTGAGCCCCTTTCATGGAAATAACGAGTTCTTGCTTCGAATGTCTTACAAAGAAGAACCAGAGATTGCAAATCAGTTGAGCACCTTTCATGGAAATAACGAGTTCTTGCTTCGAATGTCTTACAAAGAAGAACCAGAGATTGCAAATCAGTTGAGCACCTTTCATAGAAATAACGAGTTCTTGCTTCGAATGTCTTACAAAGAAGAACCAGAGATTGCAAATCAGTTGAGCACCTTTCATGGAAATAACGAGTTCTTGCTTCGAATATCTTACAAAGAAGAACTAGAGATTGCAAATCAGTTGAGCACCTTTCATGGAAATAACGAGTTCTTGCTTCGGATGTCTTACAAAGAAGAACCAGAGATTGCAAATCAGTTGAGCACCTTTCATGGAAATAACGAGTTCTTGCTTCGAATGTCTTACAAAGAAGAACCAGAGATTGGAAATCAGTTGAGCACCTTTCATGGAAATAACGAGTTCTTGCTTCGAATGTCTTACAAAGAAGAACCAGAGATGGCAAATCAGTTGAGCTCCTTTCATGGAAATAACGAGTTCTTGCTTCGAATGTCTTACAAAGAAGAACCAGAGATTGCAAATCAGTTGAGCCCCTTTCATGGAAATAACGAGTTCTTGCTTCGAATGTCTTACAAAGAAGAACCAGAGATTGCAAATCAGTTGAGCACCTTTCATGGAAATAACGAGTTCTTGCTTCGAATGTCTCACAAAGAAGAACCAGAGATTGAAAATAAGTTGAGCACCTTTCATGGAAATTACGAGTTCTTGCTTCGAATGTCTTACAAAGAAGAACCAGAGATTGCAAATCAGTTGAGCACCTTTCATGGAAATAACGAGTTCTTGCTTCGAATGTCTTACAAAGAAGAACCAGAGATTGCAAATCAGTTGAGCACCTTTCATAGGAATAACGAGTTCTTGCTTCGAATGTCTTACAAAGAAGAACAAGAGATTGCAAATCAGTTGAGCACCTTTCATGGAAATAACGAGTTCTTGCTTCGAATGTCTTACAAAGAAGAACCAGAGATTGCAAATCAGTTGAGCCCCTTTCATGGAAATAACGAGTTCTTGCTTCGAATGTCTTACAAAGAAGAACCAGAGATTGCAAATCAGTTGAGCACCTTTCATGGAAATAACGAGTTCTTGCTTCGAATGTCTTACAAAGAAGAACTATAGATTGCAAATCAGTTGAGCACCTTTCATGTTAATAACGAGTTCTTGCTTCGAATGTCTCACAAAGAAGAACCAGAGATTGGAAATAAGTTGAGCACCTTTCATTGAAATAACGAGTTCTTGCTTCGAATGTCTTACAAAGAAGAACCAGAGATTGCAAATCAGTTGAGAACCTTTCATGGAAATAACGAGTTCTTGCTTCGGATGTCTCACAAAGAAGAACCAGAGATTGCAAATCAGTTGAGCACCTTTCATGGAAATAACGAGTTCTTGCTTCGAATGTCTTACAAAGAAGAACCAGAGATTGCAAATCAGTTGAGCACCTTTCATGGAAATAACGAGTTCTTGCTTCGAATGTCTTACAAAGAAGAACCAGAGATTGCAAATCAGTTGAGCACCTTTCATGGAAATAACGAGGTCTTGCTTCGAATGTCTTACAAAGAAGAACCAGAGATTGCAAATCAGTTGAGCACCTTTCATGGAAATAACGAGTTCTTGCTTCGAATGTCTTACAAAGAAGAACCAGAGATTGCAAATCAGTTAAGCCCCTTTCATGGAAATAATGAGTTCTTGCTTCGAATGTCTTACAAAGAAGAACCAGAGATTGCAAATCAGTTGAGCACCTTTCATGGAAATAACGAGTTCTTGCTTCGAAGTTCTTACAAAGAAGAACCAGAGATTGCAAATCAGTTCAGCCCCTTTCATGGAAATAACGAGTTCTTGCTTCGAATGTCTTACAAAGAAGAACCAGAGATTGCAAATCAGTTGAGCACCTTTCATGGAAATAACGAGTTCTTGCTTCGAATGTCTTACAAAGAAGAACCAGAGATTGGAAATCAGTTGAGCACCTTTCATGGAAATAACGAGTTCTTGCTTCGAATGTCTTACAAAGAAGAACCAGAGATTGCAAATCAGTTGAGCACCTTTCATAGGAATAACGAGTTCTTGCTTCGAATGTCTTACAAAGAAGAACTAGAGATTGCAAATCAGTTGAGCACCTTTCATGGAAATAACGAGTTCTTGCTTCGAATGTCTTACAAAGAAGAACCAGAGATTGCAAATCAGTTGAGCCCCTTTCATGGAAATAACGAGTTCTTGCTTCGAATGTCTTACAAAGAAGAACCAGAGATTGCAAATCAGTTGAGCACCTTTCATGGAAATAACGAGTTCTTGCTTCGAATATCTTACAAAAAAGAGCTAGAGATTGCAAATCAGTTGAGCACCTTTCATGGAAATAACGAGTTCTTGCTTCGGATGTCTTACAAATAAGAACCAGAGATTGCAAATCAGTTGAGCACCTTTCATGGAAATAACGAGTTCTTGCTTCGAATGTCTTACAAAGAAGAACCAGAGATTGGAAATCAGTTGAGCACCTTTCATGGAAATAACGAGTTCTTGCTTCGAATGTCTTACAAAGAAGAACCAGAGATGGCAAATCAGTTGAGCCCCTTTCATGGAAATAACGAGTTCTTGCTTCGAATGTCTTACAAAGAAGAACCAGAGATTGCAAATCAGTTGAGCCCCTTTCATGGAAATAACGAGTTCTTGCTTCGAATGTCTTACAAAGAAGAACCAGAGATTGCAAATCAGTTGAGCACCTTTCATGGAAATAACGAGTTCTTGCTTCGAATGTCTCACAAAGAAGAACCAGAGATTGGAAATAAGTTGAGCACCTTTCATGGAAATTACGAGTTCTTGCTTCGAATGTCTTACAAAGAAGAACCAGAGATTGCAAATCAGTTGAGCACCTTTCATGGAAATAACGAGTTCTTGCTTCGAATGTCTTACAAAGAAGAACCAGAGATTGCAAATCAGTTGAGCACCTTTCATGGAAATAACGAGTTCTTGCTTCGAATGTCTTACAAAGAAGAACCAGAGATTGCAAATCAGTTGAGCACCTTTCATGGAAATAACGAGTTCTTGCTTCGAATGTCTTACAAAGAAGAACCAGAGATTGCAAATCAGTTGAGCACCTTTCATGGAAATAACGAGTTCTTGCTTCGAATGTCTTACAAAGAAGAACCAGAGATTGCAAATCAGTTGAGCACCTTTCATGGAAATAACGAGTTCTTGCTTCGAATGTCTCACAAAGAAGAACCAGAGATTGCAAACCAGTTGAGCACCTTTCATGGAAATAACGAGTTCTTGCTTCGAATGTCTTACAAAGAAGAACCAGAGATTGGAAATAAGTTGAGCACCTTTCATGGAAATAACGAGTTCTTGCTTCGAATGTCTTACAAAGAAGAACCAGAGATTGCAAATCAGTTGAGCACCTTTCATGGAAATAACGAGTTCTTGCTTCGGATGTCTCACAAAGAAGAACCAGAGATTGCAAATCAGTTGAGCACCTTTCATGGAAATAACGAGTTCTTGCTTCGAATGTCTCACAAAGAAGAACCAGAGATTGCAAATCAGTTGAGCACCTTTCATGGAAATAACGAGTTCTTGCTTCGAATGTCTTACAATAAAGAACCAGAGATTGCAAATAAGTTGAGCACCTTTCATGGAAATTACGAGTTCTTGCTTCGAATGTCTTACAAAGAAGAACCAGAGATTGGAAATCAGTTGAGCACCTTTCATGGAAATAACGAGTTCTTGCTTCGAATGTCTTACAAAGAAGAACCAGAGAATGCAAATCAGTTTAGCACCTTTCATGGAAATAACGAGTTCTTGCTTCGAATGTCTCACAAAGAAGAACCAGAGATTGGAAATAAGTTGAGCCCCTTTCATGGAAATAACGATAAAGTAGAGAGAAATTTGCAGTGAGTGAAGACCTCAATTAAGGAGCCATAGAATTTTAGAATATCTTTCACCTTAAATTTAAATGAAAATTACCACCCTTTTCTAGATCTATAGAAATATGAATTGCTAACCACACACACACACACACACACACACACACCCACCCACACACACACACACACACACACACATACACAAACACACACATATATATATATATATATATATTATTTCATGTGTCAATATAAAAAGGTAAAGGAGATGTAATATTTTATGTATCGATTTTCAGTATTTAATTCAACAGTACTCCATACGCAAGTAGAGCTAGGTAGTAAGTTATGAAAATATATGGCAATTAAGCTACACATAGGTTTCTGCATTTTATCCCCGTTTATCATAATACCGGCTGTCATTATATATACACGTGGTGTTTAGTCTAGCTAGCTAATCAATCATATTCTTTGTTATTCCCTTTCACTGGTAAATGTTTTCATTAGCTAATGGCAGGACTTATCACAAACAAAAGTTCGGCTGACTATTACTTCCTATTATTTGTTCTGTTTTCTACTCGGAAATGACATCTGTTTTTGTGTAACTTACTTGCCATAAGTATTTTATAATCACTAAGCTCTGCTCATATATTGAGCACTGTTGAACTAAGTACCGATATTAATATATATATATATACGTGATATATTATTTCATAATATAAGTGAATATAAAATGTAATATATATATATATATATATATATTGTTAGTATTTAGGCAGCATTTTTTCATTCAAGCAAACATTCTTAAAAATAACATAACTCTTCTGCTTAATTATACCTTTTTTATTTTTTCAATGTTTCTAATGCTTTTTTTGTGTTAAAATCAATACAATTTAATGTATGTTCCATATGTATCACGAACAGGTGAAAAAGCCAATGAATAAAAGAACAGGAGAACAGAATAGAATTACAAAAGGTAGCTGAGAAACGGGCACGTGAAATCAGTTAGACGCCAAGATAACGTTTTAGCACTTTTCCAGGATAGAGTTAAACAATTTAAATTCCGCAACGCCAGAATTAGCGTCACACGATAAAATTGTAATAAGTTAAGCATTTTTAAATGTTGTTACTGGTTTCATTCATGATGATATTAATTGTAGGTAGTTCAATTGCTGGGAGAATTTTTAATTAAAAAAAATTGGTTTCGAAAATTTTTATTTTCGTGTTATAAACTAGAATGGGTCTTAAATCGGAGGAGGCAGTTATATTTTTGTAGATGTAGGTAAATTGAGCAAGAGTTTACAAGATACATGGTGAGGATGCCGTATATGGTAGTGGCTGTAAAATCAATGTAGCCATTAACTTTATAATTATTATGCTAAATAATTTATTTATGTTAAATTTTTAAATGACATTGGTTCTTTATAATGTTTTAAGGGGTGGGGGAGTTGCTTTTTCTATAAGATTTTGGGTCTTAAATTTATTATAGTAAATGAGTTTAATTTTTTTATTATTATTGCCAATTGGAGATATGTATCGGCCTATGATAGTTTTACGGCATTTTCGTCTAATTTAAAATTTGGTTGCGTTTGCTTACAGTAGTATATGTTAATATAGTTTGAGATGTTATGTTGGGTATTATTATTGCTTGTAGTAGTATTTTTTACCTTTCAAATCAGTAATTTTATTTGTTCATCGACTATATACGAAAGTAATTCATTATTAATAATGACTTGCTTAATATTTTTTAATTAAATGAGTAGTGGTTTTAGTGGATGAGATTAGTTTTACACGGTTTAGTAGGTTGTTAAGTTGAAAGGGCTATTTAAGTATACATTTAAGTATACATATATATATATACATATATATATATAATATTTATAAATAAATATTAATTATTTATTACCTACAGACATCGATGATTCATGCTTACGCAATCTTCTTTTTTTACGGTCGGCAGGCGCGAACTCCGATCACAAATCGCGACCGATTCGCAGTCAAGAGACTTACCCGTTGGCCACCAGAAATGAGCTTGCAATTTAGGAATAATTTAATGCCAAGTCGGCGGGTATTCATAGCAAGCAGCGAGGAGTGATAAAAAACAACAACAACAAATCGTGTTGGATCTCGCAATGAAGCTAATAGTACTGTTTGTTATTAAATTCACTCAGAGTGCACAGCCTTAGTAAAGGAGGCTATATAATAATTTTTATGAATAAATATTAATTATTTATTACTAACAGAATCATGTTTCATGCTTACGCAATCTGCAGTGCAGGAACATATATATATATATATATATATATATATATATATATATATATATATATATATATATTGACTGCGAATCAGTGGCGATTTGTGATTGGAGTTTGCGCCCGCCGACCGTCGGGAATATATATATATATATATATATATATATATATATATATATATATATATATATATAGTTACATATATGTGATTACCTTCACGCTCTTTCAACCATATATATATATATATATATATATATATATATATATTTATATGTATATATATATATTTACATATATATATTTATATATATATATATATATATATATATATATATATATATATATATATATATATATATATATATATACATTTACATACATACGTATGTGTATGAAAACAATGCAAGGATCCAAAGGGAAAGTTTAGAGCGAAAATAAAAGGTTCTATCATGAAAGGGAAAATGCGCGTGGCGCGTGTTTGTAAATTTCTGATGTCAGGGCTAAGCAAATATGCATAATCCTTGTCTTAAATATAAATGCGATGAAACAACTTCAATCGTCCACTAAGAAAAAAGCAAAATTTCCCGGCGTTCGCGAATGCATATACGACCCACCCGTAACCAATTGCTCCCACCCACCCAGAGAGAATACGCGATCTCTTCTCATTCATCATCCTCTATTGTTTTGCGAGGTTAAAAACAACATCGTCAGATTTGCTTTGACCACGTGGAATGCGATGTTTACTCGAACTGGAACTTGGTCATGAAAATGATGCAACGGTTTCTATTGCAAACTGTGGTTTTTGCATGCCGGGTTCAAGTTCAGTCGGAGTCTGTAAAGGCAATTTCTCTAACATCATTTGGGAGTTCATGAATGTTTTTCTATTCCCTCCTACTCAAAGTTTTGGTTAGACAAGACTATTCAGTTGTATTGGATTTCTCCTTGTAAATCTATTCAAGCAATTCGGAAGTCGGTGATTGCGCAACACTTGCCTGACTATGAACTCTTTATCGTACACGGGTTGTTGGTGTTGTTGTTGGTGTTGTAAAGCGAGTCAGACTTCTGCATAGAATTCACGAAGATCGTTCCTTCAGGATTGTCTGATCTGCATAAAGTCCTCTTTGTTTATCGCATTTAACTTCAAGATTGCAAGTTCTAACCCGACATTGCGAACAGCAAGACTCAGCGGTTGCATGCGAAGTCGGGGAAGGAATGGTTAAAAAACAACGTTGTCACTCTCACTTCACTGATTTGCAGTTTCGCGCCTGACACGTCTTTGATGGCTGGCAGCGGAGGCAGAGACGACTGGAGGACGACGGATCCTGATGCCGACTCTTCCTGGATTTTCACCAAAGCCCTGTTAGTCGCGTAGCTCGCACGCTACAATGTTGCCACTCCTACTACCACGGCGAGGAAGGGTTGCACTTTAGGTATGTGCTGTTGCTGTAAAGCAGATTGGGCCTGAATGTAGCGTCGAACTTTCAGATGAGATCTTTTTTTTATAGAAATCACTCAAGACAAGGCATGAAGCCACTTGATGTAAGGAGCTAAAAATGCTACTTTAAGGTCAAAAACTAGGCAAATATTAGTGTTAGATAGATAGGTTCCGACCCAGAAAACAGCAATTCTTTCCCCTTTGTCAGAAACATCGCTCATGGAATGTGCGAACTAAAGAACTAAATAAGGGAAGTGAGAATTACAAAGCTGTTTAAAGTAAATCCAAGCCCCACTTCTTACTATCCTTATGCCGTATATAAGGGGGCATAACAAATAATAATAATAATTGACTCGCTGATGATTCTGTGTTGGCCTACAATATATAATCTTGTAACACTGAACTTTGTAAGAAAAAACATCTGCGAATGTAAAATAAACGATAAATCCGTGCGGGTCACGGAAGGGCATTTATAATGTAAATATTCTCCGATAGCTTCTGTGCGGATGATTTAGTGGTTCGACCTAATTGCGTGACATTACCACCAAAACATTAAATATGCAAAAATACATATTATAAACAGAAATAATCAATCCACAAACCATTGCTGGATTCTTTATGAATGTTTATATATATATATATATATATATATATATATATATATATATATATATATATATATATATATATATATATATATATATATATATATATATATATATATATATATATATTATTTTCTATCTGTGAATCTCCTTTCATTGGACACCTCATCAACGGACATTTACCAACTGGACAAACCCCATATCTTTTTTACACGAACTTTTTCACTTTCCATTACTTCATATTTTTTAAAATTTTGAATTTTGGATTTTCCACTGCCAACTTATCTATCTATGTAATTCCTCTGATGATAAAATTTTATTCTTTGAAAAGCCTTGGCTTAAGGAAAAATAATAAACATAACTTTATTACCGAGTATACCTTGCATTGAACAATCGAAGTTGAAATAAATTTGCCATTCGTGCATGTTTATCCCTCTTCTTTCATCTATCTTTATAATTGCTCTATCTCGTATATTGAGCTTAAACCATTTCACTAGAGGTTCTATCTACTAAAAGTATGCTTTTAGTTTCATATTTTATATATATATATATACATATATATATGCATATATATATGTATATATATATACACATATATATATATTTATATATATATATATATATATATACACACACACACACACATATATATATATATATATATATATATATATATATATATATATATATATATATATATATATATATATATATGATGACCCTTAAAATATACCACCTGACACACTCCACTCTTGGCACTACCCTGCTTTTAGTCCAGGTGTACTCTTGGGGTTGTTTTAAATATAAGTTCGTTGACATAACCCGACAAATAAAAATATTGAGGGTTAAGGTCCTATGCTCGATCACACCTGAGACAATCGCCAAAATGCCCCCACTGTCATTCCAACGCATGAAACTGATGGACAAGTCAGGCAGAGACGGGACTTTATTTGCACAAAACATGGTTGGATTGCAGAAAGAACTATCAATTTCATTAACAATTTCAAAGATAACATTTTTGGAGGGAGAGGGTCACTTTAGATGAGCTCTCTGTATATGAGTGAAAGAGATTTTATTGCCAAAATGAACTGAACTAAAAGTTAGCCACGCCATCAGGACAACGTAATGTTTAATACTACTATCTATTATGAGAATTAAAGTTAGAATTATATATGGATTTTTATATAGTAATGTTTCACCACTTACCAAGGCCAAAAGCCACTCGAGGATAAGGGTTAGTGAGATTTTCAGTTGGATGCAAATAAAAATATAAAAACAAATGAGAATATAAGTGAGAATACATAAAATAAAAATCTTAAAAGGTATTGGCGTAAACAGAAACATTTTTAAATACTAGCTGTCCTGACCCGGTATTGCTCGGGATCATTTGTATTTGCAGTATTATTTCGCAACAAAGTGATATGAAAACATTAACAAATTTTCAATCGAAACATAACTGCATTTGTGTAGCCATTCAAAATGATGTATATATTATTTTCATACGATTTATGATTAAAATGTATAATTATATAATTATGTATACTTATTGATTCTTTACTGCAATGGGAGTGTTTTCACCTTATCTCTTTGACTAACCCGCTGACATTTTATGCATTCTGAAGATAGGAAGATATCAATTGATTACTGACTTATCCATGTTTGCTATTAAAGTCTTTTTGAAAACTATGCAAATTCATAGCTTTGGATATATCTTATTCTGAAATCTTATTTAAATGATATTATAAATCTTTACAAAAATATATATATAGCGGACGTACACCTCATTGAAACTAATGTGGGGTGAACTTGACTGAAAAGTCAGAGTTAAACAACCCACAAGTGCGGCTCCCATTTGGAAACTCTTGTGGGAAATCTGGACAGAACTATGACCAGTCTATATCTAGTCTATGATAGAAAGAAAGCTAAGAATTCTGTGAAAACGTGATAGTCGCCAAAGGAGATCATTTTGGTGAATTAAATGTTGTTTTAAAAGTATTTTTTGTATTTTGGATTTTAATTTGTATTTCATGTGGAATAGGAAGACTTGTATTAAGTATATAAAAAATAAAGACATTATTGTGAATCACTTGCTTCATTATGAATAACACTTTCATGATTAGAAATACATTCTTTTGAAGGTGGGCAAACACATTTGACAGGTGCTGTATATATATATATATATATATACGCATTTATCCCGATTTCTCAATAATATAATACCTTCAGTCGAGTATTGTTTCTAGTATATAGAATGAATGTATGCGTTGAGTTTGCTACTGAACCACCGATTGTTACAATTCCTTTTTGACCTACACCCCCAAAAGGAGGATGTAATGCTTGGAAAGTTAGTCACATGACAACAGAACAGATACTGTAGTATCCCCAAGGGGGAGGTAATTACTGGTAATATTGTCTCATAACAACAGAACACATACTGCATTAACCCCTCCAAAACGACAAGGTAATGATTAGGAGGATAGTATTATGACCACAGAACAGATACTACGCTATCCCTTGAATTGAGCAGTGAAATATGCTATATTAGTTTTAAATAGTATAATAAACTTAATTGAGCATCAAAAGATAGTACAATAGTATGAGTAATAGAAGTAATAGTTATGACTAAAGACAGGAAGATATAAGATCTCCATTTGTAAATAGAAGTAAAAAGTACAAATAATAGAAGTAGTATAAGTAGAAGTATAGTTTCAGCTTAAAACAGGCAGATACGAAATCTACACTAGTAATAGACATAATACAATCAGTAAAACAAAGCAACAACTTAGTCGAAAATACATAATTACCCATGAAAGTATAGCAATATGACCCGAACTGTATAAACACATCTCGTGACTTTTAGATTTTTCTTCATATATATATATATATATATATATATATATATATATATATATATATTAAATATTTAAAAACCTTCTTTTTTATCGTATTGCTACGGATATTCTGAATGTTTCCCGAGGCCGAAAAGGTTTTGGGGTGACTAGGCGATGGGGGGGGGGGGTTCCTGTTTCTGATGAGATGCAACCGACGAGATGTTTTATTCAGATGATAATGGAAAGCAAACAGTGAAATGGATTGCTTTCTCTTTTTTTGGCAGGCGTAAATATTTTGACAGATGAGTGAGAGAAAGACGGGAAGGAAAAGAAAGAAAGCGAGCGAGAGAGAGAGAGAGAGAGAGAGAGGGGGAGAGAGGGAGAGAGAGAGGGAGAGAGAGAGGGAGAGAGGGAAGCGGGAATAACGAAATAGAGATAAAGAATGAAACGATGAATACGGAGGGAGAAATATCCTATATATAGAAAGACAAGAGGGGAGGTAGAAAGAGATAGAGAGAGCGGTGAACAACGAAGAACAAATGATATATATATATATATATATATATATATATATATATATCGCTCTCATTTGTTCTTTTTATTTATTTCTCATCATGGAAGTGTTGTATATATATATATATATATATATATATGGTTTTATATTTTTTTAAATGTAATCTATATCTATCACGGACAACGCCGCGGCACGAGTCCTGCTAATATATATATATATATATATATATATATATATATATATATATATATATATATATATATATATATATATATATCAGAGAGATCGTTTATGAAGATCAGGAATAATAAAGCTCAAAGGATCGACCCGTGAGGTACCACTGCATTAATGTCATGTAGTTCGGATGTACGGCAATCGAGGACAACCTGAATCGTTCTTTTGGCCAGTAAGGATCTTATTATATTAAACATTCGTACGAATTTATTTTGATTGAGAAGGCCTTCATGCCAGACCTTGTCAAAGACTTTTGATATATCAAACGCTACCGTGCAAGCTTCACCTTCCTTGTTCAGTGTATGGTACGTTCAGAGGTGACCGTTAAGATATCTGTAGTAGAACAGGAGTGCCTAAATGCATACTGATGATCAGAAAGACGTTTAGCATTAACTAGGTGGTGGAGTATCGCTAAATTAATTAGTGATTTAAAGTGTTTAGCAAAAAGCGGAAGGAAGCTGCTAGGGCGATAATTTTATGAGTTTGTTCTATCCCCAGAATTCTTGAGCACTAGTTTGACAGAGGCAATTTTCCAGCTATTAGGGAAGCAAGATTCGACAAGAAATTTGTTTTAAAGTTTAAGAGGACAAGGGCCAGCTCAGCAGAACATTTATTTAGTACTATACCAGGCCCACATGTTTTGGAGGTGTCGAGATTTTATATGATATCCCGGATATGGGAAGGGGTGATGATCAGATAATCAAGTGTGGCTTCAGTTTGCAATGTCAAAGTTTGGAGGGAATAGTTTTTGGAGTCCAATGTGGAGTTAATGGCAAACCGCTGGTCAAGAAGTTCAGACTTATAAGTTGCCATGCAAACGATGTCATGGTAGTTAGATAGTAGGGGAATTGTTTATTACCATTATTCACAACATCATTATATATTTTCCAGGAATCGCGAGTTTGTAATTTCTTCGACTCAATGAGATGTTTGTTTTTTTCAGAATACCCTTTCTTAGCTATTACTAACAATGATTTTCTCATGCTATAAATGTCTGTCTATTCGTAGTTAACTTATGGGTGTAGAATCGTCGGAATGCTTGTTTGCCTATGAGCAATAGCAGCTGCACAGGTCGAAGTGAACAATTGGGGAGAGTGGAGCTTGCTATAGAATTTCTGCGTGGGGACATGTGCTTCTATGTCTACTTTGATCCATTCCGTAACCACGTTTACGCACTGATCAAAATTGACAAAAAAAAGTTATACTGCATGAAGCGTCTCTTATGTGATCTCTGAGGGATTTACAATTAGCCCGTTTGGAGTATCTCAACATTTTGGGTAACAGTTGATTGAATCGGTGTCGAGAACTAGGGATGATATAAACCTTTATCACAAGATGATCAGCATTCCCGAGTGGACTAGCGGCCTATGGCAAACAACCCTCGGGCAATGTAGTCAAGAATAGATTGAGAAGTGAGGTTTGCTGATCCTCATAATCTGGACGGCGGGCCGGAAAAGTGACACTCTGTGAAAGAGAGTATGCAATAGATAAAACTATGTGTGTTGATATTAGCTACGTCTGTATTGGTCAAGGATTACAGCCAATTACGGTAATGGACATTAAAATCGCCAAATGAATGTAGTAATGGGCGCGAATTAAATGAGACTGCTGCATCTACACTATTAGAGACATTTTGGCTAAGATCAAAGTGTAGTATCTGTTCCAATGGATACTGCACCCCATAGACTGGTATTATCTTGGCCTTCGGGGCTTGATTTACGCCGGTCTATGGGTCTGTCCTGTGCAGTTCTAGGAGGTCCACCCTCCCAGGCTTCGCCTCCCCTCTTTGGGGAGAAGTAAGTTTATTGCTTACTGCCTGGGGCGCCCCTACCAGGGAATGCCGACGGGCTGCCCAGGCAATTTTTAATGGTCAGAGTGCTCACCTCTCGTGCGCTGGCTTTTCAAACCCAACTTTCCCGACCCGACCTTGGGTCACATCTTACTTGTGGGAGTAAGATAAAAACTGGCCTTGTGCCTAACTCCTGGAGAGGAGTAAATCAATACACTATTAGAGACATGGGCGATCAGGGTACAGTCTTAAGTCGAATGAGAACGCTAGATTAAATATAAGTAATTTATTCTCGAATGACCTTTGTGACTAAGTACGTGGTGGTTCACTAGTTTAAAAAAGAAAGATGTCGAAAAATAAAGAGAGAGAAAAAGTAGGAGATTAAAGAAACGTAAAAGATAAAGGAAATAATGAAAGAAGCACAGAATAAAAGAAAGACAGGAAGATCTAAAGAAAGAGATGAATTAAAAAAATGAATTACAGGACAAACTAAAGCAAACTAAAGAAATAAGTCGATAGAAGGATAAAAGGTGGGCTAGAAAGAAAGAAAGAAAGAAAGAAGACGAATGAGCGAAAATCAAAAGATGAAGCAGAAAAAAACAAATAAATAAATAAAGAAAATAAGGAAATGTAAGAAAACATAAGGGTATGAATAAACGAAGAATATGAATGAAAGAGGAAGGAAAGAGAGAATCGTCAAAGATTGTCTCCACCCATACTGATGATTGTAGGTTTGGCATGAAACACATGTGTATATGGGTTAATTTTAAAATATTATTTATAAATAATTATATATATATATATATATATATATATATATATATATATATATATATATATATATACATTAAGTAGATTATAAAATAAATGACATATTAAATATTTCATAATCATGCTCCAAATATAAACACTTAACAATGCTTATCCATATGTACACGTGTTTCAGAAAATCTTAATAATTCTCTTTAGAACATAGACTTTATTAATTATAATTCAGATTATTTACAGTGAAAATATTCCCAATCAGTTCAATTAAATTATGTATGTATATATATATATATATATATATATATATATATATATATATATATATATATATATATATATATATATATATATATATATAGGTGGACAGTAAAAAACATTTTTTGTCGAAGTGTAAGAGGCAGACTTTAAAGCTGTGTAAATCAAGAAGGGAAATGTTTTTACTGTCCACCTACTTTTGGCTTACCCTGTATATATATATATATATAATTTACTTTTTGATGTCTATACACATATAATATTGTAAGGTAACAATAATATATTGTGTATATATATTTTCAGTATTTAGTATTTACTGACATATATGGGTTTTCAAAGGTCAACTTAAAAATACATTTACATGTGTGCTTCAACGATGTTGTCAATTTCCTTATTAAAAAAGCGCCAACCAGCACTAAACATTGACCGGACTTCACTTTAATCTAACAACCTTTACAACTTGACGTGTTTTTCTGACTTTATTATGATTCGACTCCTCGAGGTTAAAACCATCGAAATAAAGAATAAAAAAAAAACTATAGGACAGTCTCGCCTGACAAAGTTGTTTAACAACGTAAGCTTGCAAAAAATTTAAATAAATGAATTATCATTTAAATTTGCCTCATGTGTTGGTTTTTCAAAATTTGACTTTAATTTATTTTCACGTGTGCTTCAACGATGTTGTCAATTACCTTATTCAAAAAGCGCCAACCAGCACTAAACATTGACCGGACTTCACTTTAATCCAACGTCCCTAACAACTGGACGTGTTATTCTGACTCTACAATGATTCAAAACGTCGGGGTTAAATTATCGATATGAAAAAGAAAAACAACTATTTAGACAGTCTCGCCCGACAAAGTTGTTTTACAAGGAAAGCTTGCTAACATAATTTAAATAAGTAATTGATCATTTAAATTTGCACCATGTGTTTGTTTTTCTAAAATTTCAATATGTATATGATTGGACCTTGTGTCTTCGATATTTTCTGAAGATGTTTCTATCAGATAATACGAAAATCAAATGTTTTCTTGGAGGACTTCTCTATGTGATATTTGAAATGGCGCTGAAGAATAAAAGGTTGGAGTCTTATGAACAATAATGTAAAATAAAATAAAATATTTCAAAATCCTATTGGAAACGATCGTACGCCATATAATTGTTGGATTTTAATTTTTGTAACAATGTTCATATTTTGTAGATATCGAATCTTATATATATATATATATATATATATATATATATATATATAAATATGTATATTGAGATATTTTCCGACAAAACATGTTTCATAACAATCAAAGTTGGTATTTATTTAAAAAAAACGGCCGTTTCTTCATAGTCAATACAATCGGTATATTAGTAGTAACAAAGTCCGAATCGTATAGACTTCAGATTTACAGCAAAAAACCTATTTCGGATATTTTTACGAGAAAAAAACGCCCATGTTATTATTTGATACACGCGGCTTATAAAACACACAATCTGCCATTTTCAACATCATAGAGTCTATATAGATATATTGCTAACAGAACAAAAACTATCGGTGTTTACATAATCTTCGTATGTAAATCAAAAATCAAAACAAAGGGAGAGAATCCACTAGTTATTTTTAGTTAGAAAACAGACACACACACGTACACACATACACACACACAAACACACACACACCCACCCACACACACACACACACATATATATATATATATATATATATATATATATATATATATATATATATATATATATATATATATATATATAACGGAAGAGCGATTGGAAAGAAGCCGACAAAAACGGATGTACCAACACAATACAATCAAATTAATTAATTTCGTTGAAATGAGTAATCACATTTTATTTACAAATGTAAATATATGAAATTGATACGACGAATATAAACACTTGGGGCTAGACAATATCTGCAGCTTCCCCTTTCTGTATATTTTGATTGTATTTGATTTGGTTATTGATACCACTATTTTTAAAGACTTTTTATAGGGAATTTTAGTTTTGTCGAAAATGTATCCTTTGCTGGAATTTATAGAAAATCAATCGAGTATAGATTTACAAATTGGTGCCACGTTACAGAAATTAAAAAAAATGGTTTAATAAACTATAAAATGCATCTGTATGAATACATATTAGTAAGATCTTTCTTAAGAAAATGAATAAACATTTACCTTGCCTCTCCCTACTACATATCATCTTGTACTAAAATAACGTTGATGTAAGTAACTGATGCATCTTGATTACAGGCATTGTAATACATACACACAACATTTAAATATTAAAAGAAAAAAGAATAACGCAAATAGCGTTGACTGTAACTGTAGAGAAAAAGGCAACCGTCTTTTAAATGTTTAAAGTCTCACCAAGAACATCGTCTACTAAGTGAGTCAAAGAAGACCAACAACAGAAAAGTGTATTTCCATGCAGCAAGCACGGACAGGACAAACTCGTTGCAACAAAAATAAGTTAAGCTTCTTAGAGAACACACAAAATTCAACCACACTATCTACTCCCCCCCCCCCTAAAAAAAAACAAAAAACAAACAAACAAAAAAAAAACTATTGAACCAGCATCGATGGATGTTACATAAAATGGATGTAAAAAATCTGGGAGGATGGTAAGACAAAGGAGAGAACAAGATATATATATATATATATATATATATATATATATATATATATATATATATATATATATAGAGAGAGAGAGAGAGAGAGAGAGAGAGAGAGCACCACCCAGAAATACATTGGAAGGGCAGAGAAAGTATGAGAAGCCTAAAGTAGTTTATTGTCATTGAAATTCTCGAGAAAACCAACGATCGTTATCAGTAAGAATTCAATGGTAAACGAACGATCCTCACAGTCGTAATTTTATTCAATATTTCGCTCAGACTTTATCATTCTTGATAAAGCCCTATTTAGGATTGGATCCAATTATTACTCTGTGTTAATTTCGTTTTGTTCAATTTGATTTTGCTTATTTTACATTAGTGTTACTTATAAATGCTGTAGGATTATCATCCCTTCGAATAGAACGCACTGACACAAACTAATATATATATATTATATTATTTTTTTTCTTTGACACTTCAGTCGTTATAGGAAAATAACTGACCGCTTCATATGCTAAACTGTTCTGCTAAGCAATTAGCCTAGGTCATCATGGATGTTTCCAGAAATTATGCATTAGTTTCCCATCCTTCTAATATTTGTTATATTTTATCTTGGAAATCTGACTCTAACAAATAAACCTTCCACAGAGAAAGTAGCTACATTTTTTACCCACTTCAAATTGTCTACTTTAAACACTACCCAAATTAATGGCTCGTTTTTTATTGAAGCAACATTCTGTTGACGCACCGTTACATTCCAGATTAAAGGGAATATGATTTGGCTATTCCAGCTGCTTGAACCTTATACGTTTTGGGTAACCAGATTACATTTTAACGAACACATCGTCGCAGAGCATATTTCCGTTCACACGTAAGTACATTTTCAACTTTGGTCTTTGAATTTGTCTTCATGTCTACTTATAATTACTATTACTACTACGCAATTATAAGCACGCCATCTCCCGAAGCATACAATTATAGAGTTTTATAAACTTTGTTCAATGTTTATTAGTTATTTTCGACAATGGATTGTCTTATATACTTCATTTAATAACACAAACAGGTCACAATTACGTAGCTAAGAACTTATGAATTTTGGAAATCCATGCTCTCGAAGCAAAATAAACAGTGTGATTTCTTCTTAGGCCGAATACAATTATTTTCTTCGGGAATATACTTTAATGAATCCAAGTTTCAAAATTGAACGACTTTTATTGGCAAATTTAAAAAATCAACACTACAATATCTGGCAGCGATTAAACAGTTGTCACCAAACTGTGAAGTGTCACTATTATAGAATTGAACGAATAAATGTTAGCTTCGATTGTTTGTCAAAGAAAAAAATGATATATTTTTGATTAAAAATATCTGTTTGCTTTTCTTTAATTTACAATATTAATTATGGAAAATCCCGCTATCCAAACAAATTAAACATTGCTTTCAATTCGTATTAGTTAGTTTCGACGATTTATTGGACCAGGGGTGAGGGTAACTCATTCACTCGATTAGCTAAGAGGCTGAACTTACTCTAAGGGCTGACGTTCGACAGGACCAGACGTCGCGTACACCATGCCCAGGCAGGAGAACACACACATTTTAGTATTAGACAAAAGATGAACAAAACATAAAAAACAGAAAAAATACTCATGTGGGTTGCATAATACTCTAATTTTTACTTTTGTAAAGTTAAATATTTCTTTTCAACTTCCCCCACCGGGACACGGGCCTTGCTAATATATATTTATATTTTATAACTATTCTGTTTTTAAATCTCCGAAACAGTTACATGGTAAACAGCTGATAATCCCTGTTTCATATTTCACAATTTAAGTTCAGGTCCCCTGTTTTTGTTTCACTGTTATATACTTGAATCCCTTTTTAATTTGTAAATCTTCCAGCTGTAAGTCGTGCGAGTGCTAATTCTGCGATATTTTGGATTTAGTTAGTATCACTGGGAATTTAAACTGCTTTTTCATCCTTTGTTTAAAATGACTCAAGACTCATTTAGACTATATATATATATATATATATATATATATATATATATATATATATATATATATATATATTAGAGTATCTTTTCCACGTCTGCTACTTGCATGAAACAAAAAACAGACAACATGGGCCCACATAATATGTGCCCCGGTTGCCAGATCCGAAAACATTCACCATTTTTACAAACGCTGTTCATACTTTATTGAAGGCTTGAAAATTCCATATAGAATATCCAAACAAAAACGAAAAAAAGAAATTGAAATTTACCATGTTTCTAAAATCATCCAAAACACTCAGTACGAAATAGTAAGTAACACATTTATTTGTTTATTCATTTTTTATTGATTTTGTTACCAATTGTGTTCTTATGATTTCCCATGATTGACTTTATCCATATATATATATATATATATATATATATATATATATATATATATATATATTTATTCCTTCCGAGATTAAGATTTTAATCCGGAAAATTGAAGGGATCAACACTAAAATAACCAGACAAAAATTGTCGGTTATTTTTAATAATATGTGTCTTATATATATATATATATATATATATATATATATATATATATATATATATATATATATAGATGTGTGTGTGTGCATATATATATATACATATATATATATATATATATATATACATATATATATATGCATATACATATATATGTATATACATATATATATGTATATATATATATACATACATACATATATATATATATATATATATATATATATATATATATATATATATATATATATATATATATATATATACGGCACAATCACGTTGACACACCGGTTCCCGTTAGATCACCAAATGGGTGACCATTTGGGAATACCAGGTGCTGTATGTGCTCTCTGCTTATCTCGGCATTGTTTCCAGTCGTCTTGTATTACTACTTGCCATTGGAATCAAACAGTGTCGACTCAGGAGAGGTGTTGTTCGAGATTGTGCAACCCTTGCAATTACAATTACATGCGCGGGCAGCCCCTGGCGGGGCACTCATACGTCGAAATCGACGGGAGAGCCCATCATATATATATATATATATATATATATATATATATATATATATATATATATATATATATATTCACCATTTCTCAATTTCATCATTACTAAACTCCTATATTAAACCATCCACTACTACCCCCACCGCCACAAACGCAAATAATCAAGTAGGTCCCTCCCCAAACACACATCTATCTCAACACACCGTCAGTCACTTAAGAATCAAAAACCATAATTGACTTACTCTTACTATCCCACCAAAATAATTCACCTCATACCCTGGCATTATTAATTAATTTAAAAACTTTCCCCCTATTACCCTACATCTAAATACATATAAAATGCATACAAATAATATACAAATATATATATATATATATATATATATATATATATATATATAAAAACAAAAAAAATGAAAAATAAAATAAAATAAAAACAAGAAGAGAAAATAAAGAATAAATCAATAAACAATAATACATATATATAAATAATATAACTTAATACACAGACTTATATCGAGTGAATCTATCAATTAATTCTCATTCAAGACCCAAATTTAGTAAGAGGCAGAGTTACTTCCCTTATACTGTCTTACGGTTAAAACCCGAATTTGACTAAATTCAATTAAACCTAAACTAAATTTAAAATCCTATAATAAGTCACAAATTACATTAATTCGATAAACTAATTTAATAAAACCTACAATTAATAATACTTTCCGAATATATGATAACTAATACAACTTAATAAAATTTATAATAATAATAAAAGAGATTAATTATTTACTTTATATAAAAAACAAAACAAAACAAAAGTACGAAAATAAAACAACAACATTGAGAAACAAATACATTTAAAAAATATATATTATCAAAACTAACAGTTAATTAATCACCATACAATACCTATCATTTCTCTAATATTACACACATATTTCTGAACACAACATTTATATATAAAACATAATTTTAAAATTTATTAGTTTCAATTCTCTGCGGGACTGGTTTGCCCCAGCCCTTCTCACTGGCATCCATTTTGTTGAATTCTCTACACAGACGGATTTTTCCTTTGGTGTTTATTATTTTTGAAAAAAAGAAGATTTTCCCGAAATATTAAATAAATGGTTTTCAATAATCATCCGGACAACACACAAACAGCCAACACAACACTTGCTGTTATGTAAGATTTTAAGAAAAAATAAATAGTAAGTCGCACTTCGATTTATTATTTTTGTTCCTTCCAGCTTACAACTTACCCGACACTCTGCATTGCCCTCAGCCTTCTTAAACATACTACTACTATTCCCAGCAATGCTTCAAGCAAACTACCATTCTCTATTAATATATATATATATATATATATATATATATATATATATATATATATATATATATATATATATAGATTAAAAAGTTCATACATTTTTTTGGAAGCATCCGAATGAAATTTAGTAATATGGGGTGAAGTAAATAAATACCATCGAATCATGTACTTTTTAATCTATATCCAATACGCGGGCACGCGTGATTTCATACGAGAAAAAAACAACATCCCATACGCAAGTTCACACTAACATAGGCTGGCTATCCAATAAGATCGGATCTATAAACACACTGATGAGGCCAATTTTACTTTATCTGTATACTATAGACTAAAATGAAAGTTTATAAAAAAAATCGGTTTTGATTTTCTTTTCTTTTAAAATAAAATTAATATCGCATCCTTAACATGCTTCGATGGTATTGATTTACCTCACCCCATATTACTATATATATATATATATATATATATATATATATATATATATATATATATATATATATATATATATATATAAATATATAAACACTATGCGCTATTTACTTGATAGACCCGAATGTGCTTGAAAGTACTTGCGACACTGACGATTATGGCAGAACCAATCGGCTGATTCCCCACCGGAAAAAAAACCCTGATACGGCTAATGGAAAGGATCCTCACAGATATCAAGACAAGTTGCCATGTTCAACGATATTTGTCTGGCAGAGAAAATGATGTTATATATATATATATATATATATATATATATATATATATATATATATATATATATATATATATATATAGTCATACACAGACACAACTTTCGTTTTTCAAGACTCATCAGCGTGGCTAGATGCAGCAAACGCATCAACCTCCGAGATTTTAACCCTGGATTTTTGTTACTACCAACGGTGACAGTCCAACGCCTTTACTCTTCGAGCTAACGTGCCTGATGTCGATTAAATTTTCTAGAAGAATGTCATTGGGAAATAATTGTTAATCAACGCCTTTAACGATTACGCCACGGTTCTATGTGGTTAAATTATCAATTCGGATCTAAACAAAAAACTCCGTTACTTAAAATATGCAAATTGAAATTACTTGAATAAGCTATAAAATTACAAGCCTCTTTTTTATCTGTCCTTTATTCTTACGATAGATCTTAATTCGCACATGCGTGTCAAAGAATCGTTAAAGTTGTCTCATTCACTTTCTGAATACACTTCACTTAATTTATCATAAGGAAGTATAATTAACTCATTATGAATTGATTACTAAGTGATACTGTTAATTGGTCCCTCACTAAAAAGCGGACATTTGGTCTAAATTATTTATTGAAATGTATAGAAGACTGTGTAGCAGTGTGCGCTTTCCAATTTCAAATAAAATGTCTAAATCTTCCTCTCGTCAAAACTGAATTGAACTATCTTCTTGCTGTGACTATACAATATTTAACATCTTGCATCAAAGGAAATTCGGTTTTATCGTTAGTCGAGACTGGTTTTATTATTTCTGTATGGAAACCCTATTTCCGACCTTAGAGTGCTTGTTCGTTTTGTATGCGTGTGTTTTTCTTTGTGGTGAAAAAGTTAGTTCAGAGAAAGATCAGGCGTTGACCGTGGTATTTATTGTCCATATATTTATATACCCAAACCGCACCCAGCGCGGGTCGGGGGGATGGTGAATGTCAGAAATGATAACTTAACACGTTTTGTACAACTAAACCTAAAACAGGAACAGCGTGTGATATCGGAGAGAAAGAGACACATACAAGGATATACAGATGCATATATATATAGATAAATATAAAAAAAGATAAAGAGCGACAAACAAAAAGCAAGATAGTTATATAGAGATGAGTAATGAGGGAGAGAGAAATAGATATACGGATATATATATATATATGTATATATATATATATATATATATATATATATATATATATATATATATACATATATATATATATATCGAGAGAGAGAGAGAGAGAGAGAAAGAGAGAAAACGGGGGGGGGGGGGTGAGAGAAAAATGGACTAGCGCAAGAGGTGACCTCCAAAAGTGCAACCTATTGAATTCTAAATAAAATTGGCAATCCTTTCTGCAATCCATATAAGGTACTCCATATAAGGTACAAAGCTCCAGCCCTTGTCCCCATCCGCGCAATGTTACATCGTTGTGACTGTTTTATAAGTATTTCAATGGAATTTGCTCCGATGAACTTGCTGCTTTGGTTCCTCCTCGAAGTAAATACACTCGACCAACCGACAATCAGCTAAATCCCATCTATTCACTGTGAAGGTCCCCAGATGCTGAAGAGGCTTCTACTCCAATAGCTTATTTCCTCGAGCTGCCGGCAGTTGGAACTCACTCTCTGTCCCCTGTTTCCCCGACTGTGCAGAAATTTAACACTAATATTAACAAGCATCTCGCTGCACAGCTTCCAATTTAGGATTACCCCCAAAACTTTCACCTTAATTCTCAGTAGCCCCTTACGTCTACAGTGGCAGATTGCTTTGTTTGAGGTGAACTATGTTTAAAAAGAAAAGAAAACTCCAGTCTCTGCCTAATTGTGCATCCAGCTTCAGTCAGGAATGTCCAACAGTCTTTCTTTTATAGTCGTTTAATGATAAGCACATACATATTATCAGACTAACACCGTGACCGATAGTCATTCACTATGGAGACGCACATTATGCGAGCCAGTCGAAGCTGCCACAAATAGGAAACGTAGTAATCCTCTACAAACTCTTCAGCCTGCAATATATGTATAGGTAAATATTCATAGTGCACATTTACAGATGCTTCCAAATCATCTTAGATTTTCTCGTCTTGACGCATGTCTAAATGGATAACGGCGTTGGTTAAAACATTTTTCACCAGTTAATCCTACATAACGGTTGTGAGTTTCATCCCTGGTTAAAGAACCAAATTTGAAATATGAAAAGGACATGAAACGCGGAATGAGAACAGTCTCCCCTCAGTGTATTAAATAAGAAAATTATGTTCTAAACTCCAAGAAACTTATCGTCTACACCATAAGAAACCCGAAGAAGGCGAGAGAGTAAAATGATCGAATCGTTATTAAAATAAATACAATAAAAATTAGGATAACAGTCTGAAATATGTAAGTAATTCAAATGAAGAGAACATCGTCAAATACCTATTAGTATTGCGTAGGTTTTGTTTCACGGGATATCAACCCTTCTCGTTTCGTTTAAAAGTGAAAAATATATATTCCAACAGATTCATTGCATACACTTCATTGAATGCAAGTTTCTATTTATCTTAGTGGATATAGTTTTACAAAATAAAAGATTTGGTTTGCCTATTTTATTCCATATTAGCAGGATCCGTGTTCCGGCGTTGCCCGGTGAAATAAAAAAAAAAAACAATGATCACAAAACCCATAAGTAAATTGACCGAAAAAGACTGAAATACACTTCTAACATAAAATGCTAAACATTTATGCACGGCATCGAAAAATATATCTCAAAGAACTGTGTTATTTTTACATTAAAACAATCATCGAATAAAAACACAATACAAACGAATAGTAAATAAATGAGATGCCCTTTTGCAAAGCAATATGCACGTTAATTAACCTTCCAACATCCACCGCATAAACATGATCAGTATATTCGTATATTGACTATTTAAAATATTAACGTGGTGTTTTAATTTCACTGTTAGTTCAACAAATCGACCAACATTATAAATATTCAGACCAATGCATTGTGAATCATTTAATACCGAAGCAGAAAACTTTTAGAATAAAAAAGTTTAGTGTATTCGATTTATTGAATACAAGTTGCTATTTTTTTACCAACAATGTATCAGCTAAGATTTAAACTAAGCGTGGACACCCTCTACTATTAGTATTAGTAATTTCCAACCGATGGGTAGTATCGCCAACAGTTTTACGTTCAGATTACCACGCTAGACAGCGCCAATACCCCCAGCGTCCGAAATGCCCCAACGGACCAAGTCATTACCGCAGTCTTTATTCCGTGTTTCCTTTGTTCGTAACGTGTTTTCCTGATTGAATAGAATTATTTTGGCAATCAACTATGATTTGGCCCGCTGCCAACCCCTAAACTACACTAGCAGATAATGCCTATTTGACGATAGTTCCGAGATGAAAGGTATTGTCCTTATTTGTACTACTTACACGCTTCCAATTGTTACCCACGTGTTGGATGTTGTTATATTCTGCTGCAAAGGGGTGAGCTCCCTCTACCGTGTTAGAAAACTTCTCTAACCTGCCAGTATCCTATAACTCTACAAAGCCCCTATTCCTTATGCACGGAGTATTGTTACCACATCTGGGAAATCACGTGGTTTCGTCACTTCCGTTCACTAAGGTCAATAGGTTTACCCATAATTTGTCAATCATTCTCTCCGTTCTAGCCCGCGGATTTCGTGATGTAACAGAATTCAGCACACTAAAACTGTCGAAATGTTCTGACCGTTACAACAACGGGATAATTATTCGATTTACTGAATAAATCACTACTTATTCTAACTTATAGAAATAGAGGAAGTGACATCGGCACCAAATTCTATAGAAAAGCCGTTAGCATACACCTCCTCCTGATGTCGAACCCTTTCTCACCATGCTAGGTGAGTGGTGGAAACATGTTAGCGTCAGAGCTATGCCATCTGGAACTTTGCTTCCTGGCAGGGCAACCTATGACAGACAGGTTTGGTACCAAGCGATATTAAGGTAGCAACACCGCTAACAGGGCTCTGATGAGAATCCAGGAGGTGTCGGCATCATAGTCCGTCGTCCTCTGTTCGTCTATGCTTCTGCGTGTAGCAGGAAAATACGTGTCAGTCGCAGAACCGCAAATTAATGGAGCGAAAGTGGCAACATTGCTTCGGCGCTATACCTTTGCGTACCATGGGCTAAACCCTTTCCGATTTTGCAGGCAACCTCTGCGCCTTGCTACACTCGAAATCGGGGGTAAAAACCTGAAATCGTGCAGCTTAACGAATAGCTGAGACCAACGAAAAGGACTTCATGCAGACCAGACAATCATGAGGCACAATCTTCGTGAGTTGGATGCAGAAGTCAGACTCGCTTAACGAACAAACAATCAGCAGAAATACATGACAAATTGTCATTTCGCGCCAATAACAAGTGCATAAACAATAAACAAGAACGGGTTCGAAATAAATGCAGAACAACAGCAACAGGAAGTCTAACTAATGTAACGAGACCAGGAGACCACCGATACTAATGTTGCCCCCCACCCACCCTTATAATACAGTCTGTCTCGACTAAGCTTCAATCTATGGTAACCCCTGGTAAAACATTCACAACAAAACCCCGTCCAGCTACAACCACTATCAATAATCCCCCCTTTCTCTTCCTCTCTCTCTCTCTACCTACCTATTTAAAACTAAACGAAACTTCACTGAGCAAAGTTTCTTTCCTAGAACGTCCTGTCTGTGAAACACAATACCACAGGGCTGCTTCCCAGCTGACTACAACATGTTAGTTTTCAAGTCCAACGTAAACAAATTCTTGTTGAGCCGCTCATTTAAATAATCAAATTCTACAAAATTTCCATCATCACAATGTTGTCTCACCGTCCACCTGACACTCATTCAACCCTTATCCTCAAGTGACCTTTAAGCCTTGATAAGAGACGCCAACTTAGTAAAAAAAAAAGAACAAAACAACAATAATAAAGTCCGTCTGAACACCAACAGTTCAATCATTATAATTCAAAATCATACATGTTCTTCTTCGGCGTGTCGGTGTTCATACCTCTCGTAGTGATTTTGCCTGACTGTAGACAATCACGATCTGCAATGAAACGTCTGTATGGCAACCATAAATGATGATGGGTCACTCAATCAATCAATGAACACTTTTTAGGTGAAGAATACGAGTTCATTCAACCGAATTCGCATTTGCTGTAAAACAGCAAGATGGGGACAAATAGAGGAGGGGGCAAAAGAGATTCTTATTAGAAGCTGATCGCTCTGTTCAAAATCAATTTCAGGATGTCTAAAAAATGTCGTGTCACCGCGCTTATTCCATGCTGACTGATTTTTCCTTCCCACATCTGCCGTCCCACTTCGCTTCAGCTAAGTTATAGTTCCCATGCTAGCCGATTGTCATAAAGAGCCAACTGCCTGAATCCTGCTGCCCTGAGTCTACAATTGATCCTGTTTATGCGATAGATCTTTCGACGAACCTGATTTAACCTAATCATTACTTGTTAGTGTAAACACCCCCACCCCAATATTTAACAATACCCCTACCAATACTCCAAAATTATAGAAGTGCTAGCAGTTCATGTATACCCTGAATCTATCACGAGTCACCTTAGAAGATTAAATACCCGGAGATATCAAACACTTTCAAATACCTGCTTCCTGTATTTATCACACTTCAGCTAAAAATAAACATAGTCATCTGAAGAAAGGGATTAAGTACACGAACAGGTCATCCCGAATCTTCACTACGTCGACACCCAATGAAAAAGCGAGACAAGGAAAACAGCCATTGCATAATAGCAAATCTGCCAGCGAACATATGTCATATACCGTATGCAATGCGCCAAGTGTAATATTGTAATTATCGGTAGCACCATTACGCTGTTTCACACTTTCATTAAAGAATGTCTCAAATTACACGTAACTTCCCCTCGAGAAAATATAGACAAATGCAAGAACACATAAAAACATAAGTGTTACCAAATTTTAGCAACCTTAGAATTACAGAGGAAAACACAATAGCTAAACTGGAATCACAAATTATAAACAGATTATAACGCAATGCAGAATAATTCAATTGAAGTACGCACCTATATTTGACACATAAACGTATGTGTCGTAATCCACATACAACGTTCTCCCTATTATTTACAAAACTGAAGGCATACGAAGTTATCCACGTAAGAAAAGCTAAAGTTTAAAACGACAGAATATAAAATGACATCTCTATAGCAACGTCAACATGCGGCTTATAAAATGACATCTCTATAGCAACGTCAACATGCGGCTTATAAAATGACATCTCTATAGCAACGTCAA
>OY744519.1:124589345-124596845 GCA_963556195.1 Sepiola atlantica | reverse complement strand
AAATACATTATTGATTTTTTGCGGGAAGCCCGATTATCGGATTTTTCTTATATATCTACCCAGTCAGTATCAGTTTCTTTCGTTTCGTTTTAGTATTTTCCATCTGTAATTCTAGTTTTGTTTATAAAGTGCCATTTTATTTTAGATGGTTATGTCAGTTGGGTTCCCCACTCGAAGATTTTTCTTAATTTGTCAACTGTTTTCACCAGTGCCGTAATTTGTGTGGTATGAATCCTGCCTTTCATTCTAATCTATTCTAGTCTTTTTTCCAATTGTTCCGAAAATATTCCTAGTGATCCTACAAGTATTGATATTGCGGTAGTTGTCTTACGATTTCATATTCCCTTCCTCTCTCTGGCAAGTTTTAGGTATTTAGTTATTATGTCTCCTTCATGTGATGTGTTGGTACGCAGAAATATATTTAGCAGGTAATAGATCTTTTATGTATTAAAGGGTCACTACTTATTAAGTCTTAAAGGCCACTCAAGGATAAGGGTTAATGAGTCTGTCAGGTGGACAGTGAGACAACACCATGAGGATTGGTAACGATGGTTAAAACTGGTCAGAATTTGATTATTTAAGAGGACAGCTTAATAAGAATTTGTTAACATTGGACTTGAAAACGACCATGCTGTAGTCAGCTGGGAAGTAGCTCCGTGATATTGTATTCCACAGATGGGTAGTTCTTTGAAATAAACTTTGCTCATGGAAGTTCAGTTTACTTTTAGGTACACAGAGGAAGAAAGAAATAATATTTACAGTGGTTGTAGCTAGACGAGTTTTTGTTTTGAATGTTTTGTAGCAAAGAACCATTGATTGGAGCCCAGTCGAACACTTCCCATGAAAATAACGATAGATTAGAGAAAGACTTGCAACCTCTCTTCTGTGAAAAAGAGGTTGTGGGCATTAGAAGATGAGATTCATCCACTAGATTTCGAAGTCGGTTTGTACTTTGTCAAGGAAGAAAAAGCTGCTCTAAGCGGTACCTCCCCAAATGCGGCAACTCCATCTTATGACGTATTAGACTCTTATACAGGTAGAGGAATGCGTAAGAAGTTAATTACTTTCTGGGGTGGTAGAAAAGTTCCAACCATTTGTCCAGCGACCTTAGCAACGGATTTGATGTAAGTTATCCATTTCAAGTCTAGAGTGACTCTCAACCCTAGAAGCTTATCAAAGCAGGGAGGTTGCTCAAGGAGAGACCCAGTCATTTCAATTGGGTTTGGGTTTTCCTGCTTCTTAACTATTATAATGTCTGGTCTTCTTGCTTGAGTGAGTTGTCTGTTTGTATTTCCATGTCGTAAAGGATTCGATTCCTTTCATTTTCCAAAACTGACTTAGGTGTTTGCTGGTACAATCTACATCCATGTTCAAAGTACATTCTTTTGAACAGTTCTTAGTGACTATCTTCTCAACCCAAGTCATATTTGTTTTTATATTGAGAAGAGCGGAAGGCTAGTTTGCTGTATTCACTTAAGATGTAGTTTACAGTTTCGTATCTTTGTTCACAGATTCTACATCATTGTTAGTAATATGCGTAGTATTCGTAGTAGTTGTAGTAGTAGTACTCGAAAGGTTAGTTGAATTTGTAATAATAGTAATAGTAGAATTAGTAGTAGCAGTAGAGGTCGTAGTAGTTGAATTAGTTATATTCGTAGTAATATTAGTAGAATTTATTATTATTATTGTTATTATTATCATTATTATTATTATTATTATTATTATTATTATTATTAGAGTTACAAAGAGTTCTCACACAGGTTATCATTAGAGATTACTCAGTAATAATAACCTGTGGTTATCCCTGGAGTCTGGGTGACAATAAGTCTCCCCAGATTTCCAGTACTTTCCACCTCTTTCGATAACTTTTACAAATGACTTTGCATTATCGTAACAGCCGCTTACCATTAATTTCTCGCTGGCAACGATCTTTGGTCTTCTTATGGGATTTGGGTGGCAATAAGCCTCTCAACGGTCCCAGTACTCTCCACACTCTTTCAGTAAAAGTTCTGGTTTGTGCTTTCTCTTCTCGAACTTTTCATACTCCTTGACCCTTCGACTATTTTGTATGGTATCAGCCGAGTATGATGCCTTTTTGTTTTGAGAAGAGGGACAGTTTAGAGGATTTTTTGCAGTCCCAATTCCTTTAAGTTCATGCGGAATTTACTTCAATCTGTTTTGTTTTACTTCTGTTGTAGTTTCCATGTGGCTGGTTAGGTTTGTATTTGTTGTGGTGGCAACCACTCATTTGCATATACGAATAACGTTACACTATAAATGGCAAGCCTAGGTTGGCCTTAGTGTGTGTTACCTAAATGCCACCGGAAGTGACGCCGAAGAGCGTACATGTCCTCCCACCAAGACTCTCTGACTCGACACCTTCATTTGTACATACTGTAACTATACCTTTTCTTTAATACACTTATTATTGCATTCTCCTTGTTGTTTGCGTCTTCATTGTATTCCTCACTAATTATTGTTCAACCTTGCAACCACAACAGTTGGCGACGAGATATGAAGCGTCAAATATAACAGTTTGACGAAGAACTATTAAAAAAAAAGAAAGTACAATGCAAAGTGTTGACGAGCAAACGGATTTTACGCTAAAGAAAAGTTTCAACTTAAGTGAAAAAAAAAACTCGAACGTGGCAAAAGCGACAATTTTCGCCGTTTTCTGGGAATCCGACTTGCAAACGAATGTAAAAGTGAATTTTTGTTTTGTCGCTAAACGACAAATCTGTTTTGTATTACTAAAGGACCAACTTGCAAACGAAAAGCGGATTTTGTTCTGTCGCAAAACGATAGGTCAGACTCGTATTACGAAAAGCAACGAAGTAACCTACGAAAAAAAAAAGTTCACCAGTGAATTCTAATTACTGCTCCCCGTTAGCAAAACAACAACTAAAGGAATCTTTTAATTAATAATTTGTTTGGCGGCGGTACTAAAAGGAAATACCATAGCTAGAAATTAAAGCTCAAGAAAAGGATTTTTTTTTAAAGTTGTCACTGGATAACGGATAATACAGTAAAACGTCACGAAAAAAAAAAAAAAAAAAAAAATGGAAGACTTATCAAAAATGTTCATGCAATTTTTACAGGCACAAGCTGACCGCGAGGAAAGACAAAATGAACGTTTTGCTAAAACACTGGAACTACTAAAGAGTAATCGAGAAAATGTCGACAGTGTTAATTTCCCCCATACAACTATCTTTAATAGTATGGACACATTTAATTATGTACCGGGGGAAGGAAAGACTTTTGAAGCATACTATACAAGATACGAGGATGTCTTTCAACTGGACTGCAAAAATTGGCCAAACAGCCAGAAAGTGAGCCTCTTACTCAGGAAATTGGGTACATCAGAACACAGCAAATTCATAGATTACATATTACCTAAAAAAACTGCGGAATTAGAGTTCATGGAAGCTGTGAAATTACTAAAAGAATTATTTAATCCAAATATATCTCTTTTTCATAAAAGATGGCTGTGCATGAATCTAAGAAAGATGGACAACCAAGATTATTTGACATACGCATCAGTTGTCAATAAGAACTGCGATAATTTTAAGCTTGCGGAACTAACGGTAGAAGATTTTAAATGTCTAATCTTCGCACAAGGGTTAGTTTCCACGAAAAATGCAGAAATACGCAGACGAGTGTTGTCTAAGCTGGAATCTGAGCAAGATTTAACCCTCCAGAAACTAGCAGAGGACTTTGAAAGGGCCATTACACTAAAAAAGGATTCAAAAAATATAGAAGAATCCGGAGTGGCATATGTAAGAAAAGTTAGAAAACCATACACACCAACCAAGAACTTTACAAAGAAAAGCAATCGAAATGGAACGGGATATTACAATCCTAATAACCATAAATATAGGACAGAATATAACAAGCCTCTTCCTAGATATAACTGTAAGAGATGTGCAGAAAAGCATTGGACATCAGATTGTCCTTATAAGAAGAAAAAATGCTACATTTGTAAGAAGGTGGACACAAAAGCGATTGCTGCAGATATAAAGATTACACCAGAAAGAGAGTACAGCAAACAAAATCAAATACAAAATTAGACAAAGATCGGCGAAAATACGTAAAAGTGGAAATATTTAAAACACCAATAAAGTTACAACTCGACTCCGGCTCCGATATTTCTATTATAAACCTGAATACATGGAAAAAGTTGGGTAAAAAACCAACCATGATGAAATCGAGTAAATCAGCCCGGACGGTAACTGGTGGTGGTATAAAATTTGAAGGAGAAGTTGTCCTTCCGATAAAATTAAAAGGGATTACGAAGAAATTAAAAATATTCGTACTGAAAAATAGTGAAAATCTGTTTGGAATAGATTTAATTGAGAAATTTGGACTATGGGATAAGCCAATCAATACATTCTGTAAAAAAATAGAATGTTCTTCTCCAACAACAGTAAATATAAAAGACGATTTAAAAGAATTATTTCCTGAAGCATTCACGACTAACTTAGGTCGCTGTAATAAATTCAAGGCCTCGTTTGAACTTAAAGAAAACGCCAGCCCAATTTTTAGAAAAAAGCGAAACGTTCCGTTCGCTGGGTTGGAAAAGATTAATAAAGAATTAGATAGATTGGAACAGACAGGAATTCTATCAAAAATAGAACACAGCGAGTGGGCAGCCCCCACCGTATACGTAAAGAAAAAGAATGACGAAGTTAGAGTGTGCGCAGATTTTTCGACCGGGGTCAACTCCCTATTAAAAAATCACCATTACCCTCTACCAAGTCCAGAGGAAATATTCACGAAGTTAAATGGTGGTAATATCTTCTCCAAGATAGACTTGAGCGATGCATATTTGCAAATACCGGTCGAGGAAAATTGCTCAAAAATACTATGCATCAATACGCATAATGGATTATACAAATACAACCGATTGCCCTTTGGCATCAAAGTAGCGCCTGCCATTTTTCAGCAAGCGATGGACACCATGCTAAGTGGTATTGAGTGCGCATGTGCATACCTGGACGACATTGTTGTCAGGAGCAAATCCCTACAAGAACATAAGGAACATTTGAAACAAGTATTTACTCGAATACAAGAATTCGGCTTTAAAGTAAAAGTAGTAAATGTGACTTTTGTATGAGCGAGATTAAGTATCTTGGACACATAATAAACAAAAATGGACGACGTCCAGGCCCAGACAGATCTGCGGCAATAAAAAATATGCCAGCACCTGATAACGTAACAACCTTGCAGAGTTTCTTAGGACTCGCAAATTATTATCAATCTTCTATTGAAGGAATGCATAACTTGCGAGCCCCCTTAAATAATCTGCTTAAAAAGGATACACCTTGGAACTGGACGCAAGAATGTCAAACCGCTTTTGACAAAATAAAGAGCGCACTAACATCCGAATTATTCTTAACGCACTTTGACACAAAATTAAAAATAGTCGTCGCTAGTGACGCTAGTTCCTACGGCTTAGGAGCATGCATTCAACATATTATGCCGGATGGGTCTAGAAAACCAATAGCGCACGCTTCGAGAACGCTGATACCAGCCGAGAGGGCATATTCACAAATCGAAAAAGAAGCATTGAGCATAATCTTTTCCGTGACTAAATTTCACCGATATTTATATGGTAGACAATTCTTACTTGAAACCGACCATAAACCGTTAGTCACGATCTATGGATCAAAAAAAGGATTGCTAGTATACACCGCAAATAGATTGCTGCGCTGGGGTACAATCTTACTTAATTACGATTTCCAGCTACAACATCTAGCATCAAAAAAGATTTGCCATGCGGATGGACTGTCAAGACTGATACCACAGAAACACAATCTGGAAGAATCAGTCATTGCAGCAATTCGGACAAATGTTGAAGTAAAAAATATGGTAGCAAACACCATTAAGGAACTACTCGTAACTTTGTCGGACATTAAAAGGGAAGCCGAGAAAGACGAATACATAAAGGACATAAAAGAGAAAATTATAACGGACACAAAGGTGCAGGAAGTTTTCTCCATATGTAACGATGTGTTACTGTACAGTGAGAGAGTGGTAATACCCAAAACATTGCAGAATAGGATGTTAAGAGATTTCCATACGGGACATCCGGGGATAAATCGAATGAAGTCGTTAATGAGAAGCTACGTGTACTGGCGTAACATGGACACTGACATAGCAGCAACAATAAATAAATGTAAAGGATGCCAGTTAGCAGCAAAATCCCCACCTATAGTACACAAACCTTGGCCGAAAACCGACCAACCATGGTCGAGAATCCACATGGACTTCGCTGGTCGAGTAGGAGAAAACTATTATTTAATTGTAGTGGATAGTTACACAAAATGGCCGGAGGTAATGCGTTGCAGGAATCCAACAACGAACAACTCAATAGGGTTCCTACACGAATTGTTTGCAAGATTCGGTGTACCAGACACACTGGTCACTGACAACGGAACGCAGTTCACATCCGCAGAGTTTAAGGAATTTTGCGACACGTTCCGAGTGAAGCACATCACGACTCCGCCGTATCATCCAAGGTCGAACGGCCTTGCGGAAAGGTTCGTGGACACGCTAAAACGAGCGTTAAAGAAATCTATGTGAACACCAACAGAAAAAGCTTTGCAACAATTCTTGCAAGTTTATAGGATCACACCACATCCTAGTACACCATCAAACATATCACCAGCTGATCTAATGTTTGCCAGAAAGGTAAAATCAGCGTTTGATAAACTGTTGCCAAGACAGGCAATTATCCGAAACACTACACACTCGGGAGATCGAGTATATTTTAAGTGCTACAAGAATAACACATCTTACTGGGAATGTGGAGTAGTGGATAAACGCATTGGTGATTGTACATATATGATTAAAGGTCCACAGAGTATACATAAAAGGCACCTAAATCAGATAAAAAAACGTCATATCCAAGATGATGATTATACGACAACAGTCGAAGAGGAGGAAACCATAGATGTCATATACGAATCCTTTAATTTGGAACCGCCTCAATATACACCTGAACCCCGAAGATCAGGTAGGAAAAGAAAATTTAATGAACCATTGATGGTAAACCCAAAAAGAAAAAGATATTGAAATCTGTGTGACTTCAAATCTTGGGAGGGGGGTGTTGTGGTGGCAACCACTCATTTGCATATACGAATAACGTTACACTATAAATGGCAAGCCTAGGTTGGCCTTAGTGTGTGTTACCTAAATGCCCCCGGAAGTGACGCCGAAGAGCGTACATGTCCTCCCACCAAGACTCTCTGACTCGACACCTTCATTTGTACATACTGTAACTATACCTTTTCTTTAATACACTTATTATTGCATTCTCCTTGTTGTTTGCGTCTTCATTGTATTCCTCACTAATTATTGTTCAACCTTGCAACCACAACAGTATTTTATGTAGTTTGTTTTCCGCATTCGAGGATTTTCCTTAAGATTTCAGCTGTTTTCATTATTGCTGTTCGTTGTATAATCTCAGTCTTCCTTTTGATTCCAATTTCTCCTAATCTT